>OOFH01075664.1:0-17332 GCA_900323355.1 Merlangius merlangus | reverse complement strand
GCATGATGTCGTTATCCAGGTTGCGGCTGCTGTATCTGGGGTGCTTGATGACCTTCACAGAGTTGATGAACTGCTCTGTGCCCTCGTTGGTAGCGATGTTGTGCTCTCCGAGACGCACCTGGATGCGGCTGTGGTAAGGAAGGATTAAGGACTATTAGATCTCCATCCTCCACATTAGGGTGAACAGGGTTTGATGGCAATCAAAGGCTCATAGGATGACTTTTCTGCTGGAGGTTTACTCACGACTTGTAGCAGTGAGCAGCAGAGACCACCCAGGTGCTGGAGATCAGGGAGCCACCACAGAAGTGGTAGCCGGAGGTCAGAGACACCTGGTAAGCTGCGGAGTGCTTCCTGCACTCATATCCCCCCACGATCTTGTCATCCTCATCCTCCAGGGGGGCAGCGACTTGAATACAAAACAAAAGGATGCATTTTTGCCACATGACCAAATACATCACAATAACTTATAGAAGTGTTAAATAAGCAATTTTTCATTGGCACAGAAAAAAGTACATAATTAAACAAGAACTTACAGGCCACAGCAAAGAGGGCAAATAAGATGATGTACTTCATGGTTGCTTCCTGGAGCGACTACATCCAGCAGCAGCTAGCCTGGGTCTTATATACCCAGCCTGATGTCTCCTTATCTCACATGCTCAAGGATTTGCCTGTTTATTAATTATTACCTTGTCTGGGAAATTGAAGATCGGCCACAGAGAGCAAGGTGTGGGAAGATAGAACATGACTCCCATCTGCTGTATTTTTCATATATTTTTTAAGAACTACATGTCCTGGAGTGGACATCACAAACTATTAAGAATGGCCATGATCTGAAATGTATATCCAAATTAACTTGCTGTGCAGATGTGTAGATGTGTCTTCAACATGAAACAACTATCGATTACTTGAAGATAATTAGTGTCTTATTTAAACTCACATATGAGACATATAAATTGTTAAGAGGGGGATATATTTGATAAAATATATTTATTTAACGAACTTTTTTTTCGCACTTGAATATACCCATACCCTGCGTGACGTCAATCGGAAGCGACTGTATTCCGATTTTGTATTGGCAGAGAAGCTAACAGCTGCACCAAATGTGAGTTTGTTTTGGTTTGCAGTTTACTTGAGGTAATCAAAACAAGGCATGTGTAATCGCTATTTGGATTTCTCTATAGTGTAATACAGTTCCAAGGTTGAGAGGTTTCCCTTGCTCGTGTGGTGGTGTATTAGCTAGCTACAATGCAAGATCAGCACCTAATATATGCGGAATGCGCAACCCTTGCGGATGTACTAGAGAAAAAGCACTCATCAATGCGACAATATACTAAAGTAAGGAGTTTCTGATGTTGTTTTTAATCATGTCATGGACATATATAACATTGTATTGTTTTTTTTTTGCATTGCAGCAATCTCGAACGTCTACTACTTCTTGAAAGACTACTGACTGATTATACGCAGCGCTTCGGATTTTTCATGTCCTTGAACTTTATATCTATTTATTATATGACAAATTCGTTTTCTCAAAAGGTGGAGGATTTAAAGCTCTTTTGTCATCCAAAGATGTCCCTTGATTGGCTAAATTTGACGTTCTTGCAATGTCGATTTTTATTAACCTACATTGATTTGAAACATGATAAAAATGAAAGGATTCTAGGCAATTCCTAAGTCGTATTCATATGAATATGAGCGGCGCCTTGGTAGTCGGTATGCTCAGTATTATAACTCGGATCATATATATTTTAACATGATGTATATAGCAGTGCTTATTTACATAGAAGTAAGTTAGTAAATACCGAAAACTTTTATTAATGGAGCAAAAGTCGGGAAGTGGCTTTCCAGTCGGTTCCTCTGCACTACTCACCTGACTCATGACCGAGTACTACGAGGAGGGGGGGCTGCTGTATGAGCAATCACCTCCCATGCACATTAAAGTGGAGTCTCCAGAGGGCCCGTTTGGTGGAGGAGTCTCTGAAGATGGCTTCCCGAGGGAGGATGACGACTCTGAGGGAAGCTGTGACCAGAACAGCGAACTACCTGGGGGCCTCCCTTTCAATGTCGTAGTGGTTCATCCAAACATCTTGGCCCCAGGGATGTCCTCAGATGAACTTATGTCTCTTGATCAAAGTGAGCAAAAACACAGGAATCAAATATCTGCAAGTAGACAATGCCAAAATATATGTTATTGTGAGCTATTTCCTTAATTTCTTTTCTACTTACCAAAACCACATACTTGGTTTTATGCAGGCAGAGGAATGTCTGCTGCCTTGGCTGCTGGCGGTGCCAGTAAGAGGAAGAGTCGCTTCAGCGGTGCAGAGCTGGAGGTTCTGGTGTCCGAGGTGACGCGGTGCGAGGGGGAGCTCTTCGGCCCGGCGGGGAGGCTGCGCCGCCGGGAGAGAGAGCGCATCTGGGCGGGAATCCTGGAGAGGGTCAACGCTGTGTCCAGAGTCCCCCGCACCCTGCGGGAGGTGAAGAAGCGATGGGATGACCTAAAGAGAAGAAACGGTGGAAGGCTGGCAGACGCTCGCCATCGCAGCTGTTACCTGCCCTCCAGCAGAGGGGCTTCGTTACTCGGAAGAGCTTCTCAGTCGCAGTCGAGCCCTCGGCTGCAACAGGCCAGACAGAAGCAGAGCTCTAGACCGAAGGCTAGCTTTCCATGCTTGACAGACTCTGAAGCAGGTAGGAACTAGCACGACAGAGTTGGATCGGCCATTCGGATCGGTCATTCAACTTATAAATTGCTTGAATTTGTTTGAAGATGCACTAGCTATCTATGAACTATCTACAGCTCTAGAATATATTGTTTTTCTTTTTCAGTTGGAACTGGGGACGGGTCTGAGCGAGATGGTTTGGAGAAGGAAGAGGAGGACAGCGTTGAGCGGGAGAGAGAGGTGGGAGAACCAGACTGTGAGGGACCAGAACACAGCATGGAGGATAAACTGGGGTTGGGACTCAGTCTGGGCATCGGACCTCCCCCTCCCTCGGAGCGATGGCTGCCCCCCTCCCCACTCTACAGCGCACCTTTCCTCAATGGAAGCCCACAGCCCAGCCCGCCGTCGCTCGGAGCACAGCAGGGGCCTCTGGAGACACAGCCCCGCAGCTCCTGGCTGGAGGACGAGCTGCACGGCCTTGGAGATGCAGCTCTTCAGCTTGGAGATCGGGTGGAGAAGAGCCTGATGGAGTTTGGGGAAGGTTTCAGGCGTGACATGAGAACACTGGTGGCCTCCCAAGAGATGTTAGCATCCAGTCTACAACAAAACAATATCCTCTTGCAAAGACTCCTGGGAGTGCTGGAGTCGCAGCAGCAAACATCACCACAACCGCATCGTGTTCAGCAGCAGCAGGCTACCCCGACACAACCACACTTGTCATCACAACCTTCGCCTCTCCAGCAACTAGAAACACAGCAAACCCCAATAGATCCCCTACAACACCCACAGCAAACACAAGAGCATCTTCAGCACTTAAATGTAGCAAAACAGCAGTCACAGTATAACCAGCCAACAAAACAGCAGCCAAAGCCTTTTCAACACTTGAACGATCAGTCGGCTGTAGCAGTGGTTCCCCAATCATCTCCAGGAGATGCAAATGATACTTTTAATTCAGATCGGAATACAGCCGTGAATGGAACTGGCCAGAGGCCAAGGCGAGGAAGAACTGTAGAACATAGACGTAGGAGACGGCGTTGATAACGCAAGAGAGCAAACAAACTTTGAATCAAGGATTGCTATTCCCGTGTCAAATTTGAACTGAATTGAGTGGTATTTTACTCACTGTATCTATATCTAGGATATACCCTGAATGCTTATTTTCTACTCCAATCGTTTTACTTTAACAGAGATGTGCAAAGTAAAACCCTGAACTATATGCCATTAAATACAATTTTTCCCCATTGCATTAGTTCTATAGAATGACCATTTGTGAGAGAGGCTTTCAATACCTTAAATAAGTTGTTCGAATTTGTTTGAAAGGCTGTTCGATAGAAGCAGTCATGAAACTCCTAGTAACTACTTTCTGAATGCTGTAGATAGACATGCGTAACATTGTCATGTATTCCGCAGAACTTATTGAATATGGAGATACTGATAGTATATTGTTAATAATTATATGCCTGTTCTTTGTTAACCGTTTAACATAAACATTCCTCAAAATTTTTGGACAAAAGAAAAACTTTTTTGTTGTCTGTAACTTTTTTGTTGTCCCATGACTGTTTTAGACAAACATATTTAAAGAATGTGATAAAATACCATATTTGCCTCCCACTGAACACTTTGTCCATGAGGACCTTAAACACACTAACTGTGTTTCTGTAGGCTTTGATATTTTAGTACTGAGATGATAATGATAATGTAAAGATGTATGTCTGGCTATGCATTGCATGCAATATTATCATTATGCACGTAGGTCACTAGAAACATGAGTACCTGCGTTTAATTTCCGTTTAATTTCGCTCCTTTTTTATTTTGTAAATATTGGCAGCAATATATAAATGAAACTGTAATAAAGTTAACTATAATATACAAACGAAACCAGTAAGCGCACGTCTCTTCTACGTGTTGTCCATTGACCTGTACCAGTTCGGTTCACAAGTGCACTGCTTAATGAGCCAATGATAGTGGGATGGTAACACACTGCTACGTGCTACCAGGCCTTAGCGGACAGGAGTATACATGGGGGAAACATGGCCGCCTTGTACCCGTCTCACTTTCCCACGGAGCAAGATTCTATCAATGACGAGAATACGGGATCTGGGGGAATCGTCGGTATATGTCAATCGGAATGTAATCCAACGCAGACGGATACAACGACAAGTGGAAATATCTCTGATTGCTTTAGCGGCCAACAGGATGCCCAGGCTAGCAGTGGCAGTGCTAACAACGTGAGCTTTGCAGAGTCTGATGGTAAACCACAAGCTGGGACTCGTGAAGATCCGCTGGATAATCTTGCATCAGAAAAAATGGCAAGTGTCGACAGTCCAAGCCACATGAAGCCTCGTCTTCCCGTATCTGGAACTGAAGGCAGAGACTACGACGTGAAGGACGACGAGTATGGTATGCTACCGATTATGAATTATAGCGTTAGCGATTAGCATTAGCGTTTAGCATTAGCGCTCACTGTGACTCTATTCCATTTACAGTGTATCTGTAACATATGCTTTCGCATTATAAACTAGTGCATTGTCTCATTGTTCGTTGTCTGTTGTCAACATGACATACTAGAACAAATTGAAGTGCGTTATGGACGTGAAGTTATTAATTTAATGCTATGTTTCTTTTCAGACCGAAAGGATAACTTTACGAAACATATGGTGCAGCCTCGTAAACTTGCTAACGATACATCTGATGGTGATGCAGATGGAGAGAAGATCGACCCAAACAACTATATTGATGAAAAGAGCCAGGAGAGTGATGCATTGAACGGGCTAGAGGTGGACATTAATAGAAGAGAAGGGATTGGAAATTCTGTGGACAGCATACCTGGCTATAAAATAGGTCCAAAAGGGAAACATATCAGGTCGAGTCTACAGTGCAAGGATTGTGGGAAAAGGTTTAATCGAAGAGAGACATTAAATCTTCACCGTCACTTCCATGCACACAATGACCCCGCACCCCTTACCTGCAAAGAATGCGGTTTGACCTTTCAGGACCGTAGCAGTTTCATCAAGCACAGAAAGGAACACAAGGAGAAGGAGCCACCACTTATAAGTTTGAATAAGGATTCAGCCTTAAGCGAGGGGAGACGGTTTACATGTGCAAACTGTAAGGCATTGTTTTCAACAGTAGAAGAGCTTAGGGGTCACAATTGCAGCAAATATCCAGATAAACCTTACCGCTGTCCCCTGTGTGGCCGAGAGTTTCAGTTTAAGGTGGCTATCCCGAGGCACATGCAGATGCATTCGCTTGAGAATATTTTCCAATGTCAAGAGTGCAACAAACATTTCTCTGACGGCCCCACTTTCCGTGCGCATCAGAGATGTCATGCTGCCCTGAAGCCATACGAATGTCTTGAGTGCGGTATGGTGTTCAAACATTATTCAGTAATGGAAGACCACCGTCGTAAGCACACAGAAAACATGCCTTCCCACCATTGTTCTGTTTGTGGAAAGTCCTTCAAGTACAGCAGTCTTCTACATCAGCACCAGTATCTCCACACAGGTCAGAAACCATTCTGCTGCCCAGAATGTGGTAAGAAATTTGCTTTTGCCCAAAACATGAAGGCCCATTACCGTCAGCATAGACTATCCACCACTACCTATCTAGTGCCTCCTGACCAGCCCAGCAAACATGACCCAGTGCCTACAACCGAACCTGCCAATGGACTTGGGAAGGAGAACACAGGCCAGAGTATAAAACCAAGGCGAGTATATAACTGTCCTCTGTGCCCCCTGAAGTTTACGATTCCGGCCAACCTGAGAGCCCACATGCTGATACACGAGGCAGAGTATGAAAAACTGGACAGGTCCCAGACAAAGGAGACCAAACCTATGATCTCGGAAAAGAGCTACAACTGCCCTCAGTGTCCAAGTATTTTTCATAACAAGCTCAGCTATTATGGACATTTGTTAAAAGCCCACAGGACTGAATCTCACTATTTAGAGCAGGTGACTGCTGATCAAAGTCAACTGAGACGAAGAATTGAATGTCATAGTAAGTTACACAAGTGTCCACAGTGTAGCAAAATGTTCCATCAACGCTCTGTGTTTGAGGCTCATATGCGTGTTCATTCCAAGGAAAAGCCATACCAATGCAATGTGTGTGGCAAATCGTTTAGATGCAACAGCTACTTGCGGCAGCATCTTATCATCCACACAGGTGAGAAGCCTCATAAATGTCCAGATTGTGGTAAAGAATTTGCCTTCCTTCAGAACATGAAGACTCATCTAAAGTTGCATCAGGCCAAACCCTTCCGATGTGGCAGCTGCCACAACTTTTACAGTGATGCGGCCCAACTTAAACAACACATGTTGTCCCACAAACGTCCAAAAAGACATAAGTGTCAATTTTGTGACAAGAGTTTTACATTGGCATGTTTGCTTCGTGATCATATTAACACGCATAACGGAGCGAGACCTCATTGCTGTGCTGTGTGCCACAAAAGCTTCTCTTGGTTAAGCAGCCTTAATGTTCATATGAAAAGACATGAAAGGAGATTAGCATCAGGGCCAGTGAGCAGTTCAGCCATGGTGGCTCCTCTGACGCCGAGGGACACAGACAGAGGACAAAATGCATTCCAAACACAAGCTCCTAGGCTGGCAGCCCAAATAGAAACAAAACAGGCGGAACAATGCTTGTCAGAGAGTTGTCCTCCAGTCCAATGGAAGGTGGATGGAGGTGAAGTATTGCCTGTTTTGTTGGCTCGGAAGTCAGATCAGCCCCAAGTCCTCACACAGTTCGATGTCTCAATGCAACACCACCACAGCCCGTTGAAGTCCCTTTCTAACCCTAGTTCAGTCCTAAGTTTGAATACATCAAGCATTGCAAAAGAGAGCTCAGTTTTGATTTCTGGTTCCCTTCAAACAGCTATGCCCAAAACTGTCAGCCCGTCTTTAGATAGTGAGGTAGAGAAACAAAGGCAAGCCCAGCCTGAGAAGTGGAGAGGCATGTGCACTTCAACTGTTATGGACTCAAATAGCTCTTCATTGCATCACGCACCTCCCTCATCGGCCTATGCGGACCGAGCAGCACTTTGGAGTGTAAAACCTAATCCAGTAACTTCATCTTCACAGGTCTTTCCAAGTAAGCAAGAATCGTCTACATCCCCTACAAAAGACGACTTTAATCCACATACAGCAATTCCATCGACTGTTAGCCAGTTAGAAAAAAGAGTAAATGGAGGTGAGCTGCCAAAACAATGGTCCACAAGTTTAGCAGTTTCGTCTTCAGCTCTATCAGACCAAAACAAGGCTGTGTTAAGTTCCCCTGTATCTCTCGATGTATATAGCCCATTGGTGGGCATGCAGACAGCTACAGGCATTCCAAAGACATCGAACCCCTTGGACAAAATGGGTGTTAATCCTGAGTTACAGTTACAACTAAAGCCAGGCGAGACAAATCGGACATCTCCCCAGAAAATTCCTATGACTCTACCATACCAGCCTCCCCATTTTGCCCATGGACTAGGACCTGCTGTTTGGCGTTTCCAGACTAATTATGTTGGCCCTCAAGCACTACTCCCTGGACACTTCAAACCAGGAAACGCACCGGAACCGCAGCAAAAACCAATGGTAACTGGAACTCAGATTATCCTAAATCAAGCTTCCCCCTTTTTTTCTTCTCCACTTGCTCCTCTACCTCTTCCACTTTCTTTGTCTGGTTCTCACTCTCTTCATTCTGTTGCTGCACCTCCAAGACCTCCATACCCAAATCTTTTTTTTACACCACAGGCAGTGATGAGCCCCCAAATGCCACGGACGCTGCCCCTACCTCTCAGCCCTCACACAGGACCGCACAATCTTGGTGGACGTTTACCCTTAGCACCAGAGGGACTTCTACAGTGCATGATATGTGGGCACTCTCTCCCTCGTGAATTTGACCTAGAAATGCATTATCTGCAACATGCTCAAGGAGAGATTTGACATTGGTAACTGGTCTTGGTCAATGAGCGTAATTGAAAATATTTCGTTTCTGCACTTCAAAAGTTATAAACATTTTTACAAACAAAGGCACATTAGGAGCTTGTGGTAGAATGTGTATTTGCATGTCATCTGATACCCATTTAAAGATTCTTGTTTGACTTTGAATGCATTTCTACTCATTTTTAATGGAAATAAACCATCAATTTGAGGAACCTAGATGTTCTGTTGATTTTGAACTGGGTCTTTGGTGGAGAACTATTACCTTTCTGTTACTTTCCTTTTGGTGCACTGTCAAATGTATAGTATATTTGCCTTTGTAGGGCTGTTAAAAGTTTAAGCCTAGTTTAATTTTCTCATTGTAGATCCATGCAGGAGCCCCCCCCCCCCCCTTCCATCATTCATCATTCAAATATGATGGGGGGGATGTGGAGGTACTTAACCATAAGAGATGGTCTGTTATGCCATTGCATGATGGGCATAGGCCTAATATTATATATTTTTTAAATGATAACTTGAATTATGGCAAGTTTTGTCTTTACCACTAACAATTTTCTACTGCAATAGGTGATAGAGTAATGTTTATGGTTCCACTGGTAATCCCACATGAAATTGAGATGCCTTTCAGATTGCTATTTGAAATATATTATTTTTAATACACCTGAAACTTCCAAGTAACATTGTCTCACTAGTGAAAATGTAAATACACCAATGGTTAACATTGGTGGTTAACATTTTTGCTAATTGTGTGTTTGGGGAACTTTACCTAAATACAGAGTGCCATCTCCCTTGTGGTCCTGTTATTGCCAAATACAATTTGGTATCCAGCCTTTAGGTCGCTCCCAGTAGGATACAAATGTAATGTATAATTGTATAAATAAAACCAACATTGTGAATAAAGAAGGTCCCTTATCATTGTTAATATTGTGAATCATTCTACCCTACTTTTGGGGTAGAAATAAATAACTCAGATTCTCCTAGGCTATTCTGTAATCCTACTGAAGGTATAGGTTTCATATTGAGTGAACGGTATCTCAGTATTTGGACAATAAAATGCGTAGGTCATATGAGCATATGGGGCACAACGTCAAATAATCTGAGGTACATTAAATGATATAAGTTTAGTTTTATTGTGGGAATACTTAAAATATAGATTATTTTTAACCACAGAAGTTTGATATAAAGAATTTAAATTTGGTTGACTATTATACTTAAGCAAGCAAAAAAAAAGCTTGACAACTGCTTCGTGTTTAACCAAAGAGTCCGTCTTAAAATTATAGACAGCTCTAATAGCACAGTATAAATGCCATTATCATCCGTGATGCTCGGGGAATTGTAAATAGACTGCAGGGATAGTTGTTGTAAGGGTTGTGAAAGATAAAAATGTGTACAATTATGTTTAATTAAGATTGTTAAAATAACGAGTACCCCATGCTTTGCAATTGCTCTGAAAACCGAGTAATACGATTTTTGCTGCAACGTATGATATTGTTGGAAATTGACACATTACGTAAACGTGGTTAAAGAGGCCGCGCATGCGCATTCCAACGGGGGCACATTTTGCTAGCAGCATCAGCAAGCTAAGCTAAGTAAGCTACCATCCAATACCATCTCAGCCAATATCGGTGGTTATATTCGGATGGCTAGTTTTTGCGTTTAACATTGGATTATTTGTGTTTTATATATTTTTTTATCATAAAAAGGAAATATATGAATTTCACCATTCACCTCCTAGACAGATCACTCGCTAAAAAAAGAGTAAAATTAGCTAAATATGGAACAGAATACGGCCTAACCGGGTTAGCCATAGAACGTGCCTTGGAAACACCAAGCATTAGCAAATGGTCACACAGCGGGTTAAAGGAGGCACGGAGGAAGCGAGATGGACCGAGGAAATAAGCGCTGCAAGTCAGACAAACAACCTCAAAATAAGGGCGCTGCGTCGGCGTCTGCCCTGGACGTTCTTGATGGTAAGTGTCCATGTTAATACGATGTAAGAGTACCAGTTCATCATAGGCGGCCATGTCGTTAGGCTAGTTGGTTATGTGTGCAGGCCTCCACAACATGCAAAATTCCTTGTGTATATTCGTGGACTAGTTCAACTAATCACTATTTTTGTAGCGCTGGAATTGTCACTACTAACGACTTTTTTTTATTAGGCCTATCAAGCGTCGTTTAATGAAAGCAACTCATGATACACAAGTTAAATGTTGTTTTCTTTTACATTTCTAGCTTTGCTTAACGTTATGGATAAAATCTGAAAGAATGTAAGCAGTGGATTTGTGTAAAGTTATAACTGTAGTCAAACGCGTTTAACAGCAAACAACTATCACAAATGCACCCTGTATTTATGTGCAATAATGTATGACAACTATCTCCTGATTTTATTTTAAATGGATTTCATAAACACTGCTGGCGCAGTAGGCTACTTTTGAAACAGTGTGCGGGTAAAACGTGAAATATGAAAGGTCTGAATCCACTAACCATTCATGTTTTGATGTATTTATCTAATAAGGAGCAAAAATAGTTAATTTCACTTCCAGCACACTTAATTCACTGTGAACAGATATTGTTGCACGCAACACTACGACCTCGGGATTTGAAATATGGAATTTGCGGAAATTTGCGTTGAATGGAGGGAATATATCTAGTTTTACTGATATAAAAAGATTATTTAACCATATTATGTAGATCGTTAATCATTTTGAATTCAATCTCAAGGCTTAAATGTTATAGCCAGTTTGCCTGGAACCCAGGTTTATTTTTGACCTCGCCTGTATCGAGATGTTAGTCAGACTTTGGTTGAACTCCCATAGCGGGTGGATCTTTGTTTTGTCCAACACAAATAACTGCATACGATCTGCCCTGGCTTGTTGGTTTCTCAAGTAGTTCCCACAAACAAACAACAAAAGCTTTCTGTTTGTATTCCACTTTGCATGAAATGTATAGCGTCATTTTAGCTCTTAATATGGAAAACTTTCTGAAGTCATTTTTGGATTATTCACATGTTACACTTTAACATTAATGGCATAACTGCTTGTTTGGAAGACCTTGGATTTATGGATATATATGCAAAGTAGATATATGCAGACAGGATCATGATTTATTATTCATATAGTTCTCTTTGTTAGGCTTTTAAGAACAGTGAAAAGACAATTATTTCCCCTGTTCTTTAAGTTGCCCTGATCTGCTCCGCTCCATATACCCTTTTCTATTTCTAGGGGATGGGGATTTCTGCTGTCAGGATTGTGGAGAAGATTTTCAGGGGGAAGGAGCCTACTTGGACCATCTCCATCAACACTCTCAAGAAAACTGCCCTGTTGGGAAAGGCGATGGACAAAAAAATAGCTCATTGGTTCAATCAAATGACCTTGACTCCCACGTGTTAAACCGGCATGGACTATCTCCCCAAATAGATATGGTCAATCAAAAAACTTCCTTGATGACAAAACAGCATGTTTATGAATGCTCTGACTGTGGAAAATCCTATGGGGTAATTGGACACTTTCTCAATCATCAACGCTCACACAAGCAAGCTCCTAAATCAGTTTTTCATGAACTTGAGCAACTGAAGAAGAAGTCGTTTCAGTGTGAAACGTGTGGACGTAGTTATTCACGTGCATCAGCACTTGATGCTCATCGCCGCTGTCATGAAGGAAACCTAGTAAGGTCACGAAACCAGGCTATAGTCGATGTTTTTCAGAATGAAGAACCAGTTGTGGAAAATGAACACACTGAAACCCATGCCATTGAGCCACTTGAAAACCTTTTTAAATGTTCATGTGGTAAAGCCTTCCCTGCCCTGTCACGCCTGAAAACACACCAACGATTTAGTCGAAACACTCAATGTTCGCCAGAACAGCTTAAAGAGGTTAAAGATCTCAAAGATAAACCAAAGAAACTCTTTCACTGCAGTGAGTGTAAAAAGGATTTTAACAGACATATTGCCCTGGTCCAACATCAGCGCTGGCATGCTAATTCAGCTGAAGCAGCAAAAAAGTTTCCATGTGAAGAGTGTGGAAAGGTTTTCATGACATTAACATTCTACTTCAAGCACCAGCGTTTGGTACATAGTGGTGAGACTCCCGCAAAATCATTCCTCCATCAAGTATGCCAGCTACAAAAGAAGGGTTTTGAATGCAAGGACTGTGGGTTGAAGTTCTCCCGGGCCTCAGCCCTTCAGTCCCATCAACTTCAACACACCGATGTCTACAAAGACACAGAGAAGGAAGCCCAAAAGCCCTCTACTTCACTACCTCAACATACCATCATGGAAAGCAAACCAGAAGAAACCAACCAATTGGCAGCCATGGAAGTTGACTTGACTGACAAGTTGGACAAAGGTATTGATTCGACCCAACACTTGGACGAAGAGGTTGATCTGCAGGACAGTTTTCAAAACTCTTTGACTGAAGTCTCCTATGTTATTGAAAGTGATGAAGATGCAGAGGGTTATGAAACCGGGGATTTTAATGTTGAGGTGATCAGCGATAGTGAATCTGAGGAGGATCCTTCCCGCGACTTAAATCCTGACCTTGAGTTGCTGTGTGAATCAGATCAGGAGATCAAAGAGGAGTTGGAGGCTGAGGTTGAAGTTTCACCTACAAGTCTGATTTTAAAGCCAGGGATGGATCTAAAAATTGTACAAATAGACTTTGAGCATATGGAGCAACCCAGCACCCCAGAAATCTTTGATATGGATAAAAGTGCATCAGAAAAATTTGATTGCCCAGAGTGTCCGCGGTGGTTTTCTAGTGCTTCGTCCTTGAGGGTTCACAAAATGTGGCATGGAGTTCATAGGAAAAGGAGATGGACAGTAGGCCAGCATGAAACTAATAGTAAGGTGAAACGCAACGAGCACCTACAAAAGCACAAGGATGAAAAACCTTTCAAAAGTGTCCCGGACCAGGCTGATGGACTAGAAAAGAAAAGCTTATTTTGCAAAGATTGTGGGAAGTGGTTCAAACGCATGTCTTCCTTCATCTCTCATCAACAGAATCATCCTAAAAGAAAACCCTACCCATGTCTCGATTGTAACCTATCCTATGCACATGCAAGTGGCCTCTATAACCACAGGAAGAATTGCCAAGCTCAGAATAAAGAAATGGACCATGCTTCATTGAATGAAAAAGTGTTCAATCCAAAGAAAACACTTTTAGGCCCAAAGATTTATCATTGCGGGCAATGTGGTAAGGGTTTCTGGTCTTCAGGAGCGTACTCCCACCACAAGCAGAGTCCAGAGCTCTGCTTAGATTTAAGGCCGGGAACGACCCCTTCATCTTGGAAATCAGTTCTAGGACGGCCCCGCTCTATCCGAAAGGTAGCATGTCCTGTCTGTGGTAGAAAATTCCGTCACAATGGCATTATGAAATCCCACATGCGGAAACATGAAGATGGGAATCATAAATGTGACTTGTGTAGCAGGTCCTTCCGTCTTGTCTCAAGCCTCCTCAGACATCAGGTTGTCCATACTGCTCACTTAATTCCTCCCCCTATTAAGTCCTTCCAGCATCAGGTTGAACAGGTGAAAAAGAATACATACAGCTGCCCCGACTGCGGGAAACTGTTTTCACGTGCCAAGGCCCTTCAGTTTCATATGAGAAGTCATGGATATGACACTGGGTACTCACCATCTTCACCAAAGTCCACTGTGACAATTGAGGCTCTTCAGTGCCCTACATGCCTTGCACATTTTAACAATAAGTCCTCCTTACGAGCTCATCAAAAATTATGTATCAAAAGAGACCCTCAAGGAGTTGATGTTGTAAGCACATCAGAAAATATGTTGAAGTGCTCCAGCTGCCCTGCTACTTTTAAGAGTGCTGTGACTTTCCAGGACCATATTGGGGAATGCAGAAAGATAACTAGAATTGGCGATGCAGAAGTCAAAAGAAAGGGAGTTACGGAGAAAGTAACTAATTCTTCAAAAAAAGAGGTGAGCTTAGATGAGAAAAAGTTGGGAATCCGTGTGGCCTCATCAAAAGTGAACCACTCTGGTCCATCTGATTTGAAATACAAATGTAAGGAATGTGAAAGAAGCTTTTCAGTGGTCGGAGCGCTGAATTTCCACAAAAGAATTCACCTCCAGGGTCACAAGTCAAATGCAAAAACGTCTTTGCCTCCTTTGCCTCTATCAATAACACCCAAAAAACAGGAAGAGCAAATTAAAAGGCCATTTTACTGTTCAGAGTGTGGACGGCGATTCTCTTCAAATTCAGCTCTTGGTACTCATAAAAGATGGCACACAGATAAGAAATTTGCAGGCTCTCTACAAAAAGATGATGAACCGGACATTGTTTCAAACCGGAAGACAGACGAAGGACCTTATCACTGCACCAAATGTGGCAAGAGCTTTTTCTACCTGTGTGTCCTCCGACGCCACCAGTTGTATTACCCCCCCTGCCAGACCAAAAGTGAGCCACTGATTGATTCAAACATAAATTTAGACGGTAACGGCAAAAAGTCGGAGCCTACATTTTCATGTCCGCAATGTAATATGTCATTTGTACGTGGTTCACTTTTAGCTGCCCACTATGAACATCAGCATAGCAAGAAGGATCCACATAGTAAAACGTCCTGTGACCCTGAACAAGAAAAATCCAAAAAAAATTCAGCGGCCAAAGTTGGCAAACCCCTTGATTCCCCTTCCTCAGTCCTCAAATCTAAGCTTCACCAGTGTCCTCATTGCAGCATGAACTTTACAAAGGCCAGAGGCCTTCGTGCACATAAATGGCAGGCCCATTCTCAGAGCAAAAAATCGAACGTTGGCATTAAGCTAAGTAATGAATCTATTTCCTTAAGCTGTAAGCCTTTAAAAATGGAAGATATTTCTCTGTTAAAAGTAAGTCATCCTGTTGCAAGTAAACCTACAGTTGCACAGAAAAAGGCCACTGCTGGCAGAAGAAGGAAAAAGGGTAGATCTGGCCTCCCAGCTTTCAAATCCATACCTTGTCTTGACTGTGGAAAGAGATACAGCTCTGCTGGAGCTCTTTACAATCATAAGAAAGTGTGCCTGGAGTTTAAGAAGGAATTAAAGGTGCCCAAGCAAGAAATCCAGTTTCCAGAACCCGTGGCAGAACTTCCTGCAGCACTGGGTCGTCCATCTGAGTATACAGTGAAATGCCTTTTCAAGTGTGATAAGTGTGGAAAAGCTTTTCAGACAGAAGAACACTTGGTAGCTCATAAGATGAAGGCAAAAAGTCGGCCATATTGTTGTGCTCTCTGTTGCCATAGTTATTGGACTGAGACCCAACTGCAACAACACCTTGCTTGGCATGATGAGATTCGCCGACGTCTCCCAATCGAGCTTCGTTATAGACTGAGCACCGCTATGACCTCCAGACCTTCAAAACCTATTTTCCAATCTGCTGGCAAGAAAGACCACTCTCAGTCTTTGATTCAGAACTCGGCCAGTTGGTCACAAACTAGCCACAAATGCCAACATTGTGGTAAATCCTTTCTTTCACCATCGGCGTTACAGAGACATGAAGCTCAACATGGTGGCAATGGCTTGTTTCATTGCTCTTTTTGTCCAAGGACTTTCAGTGACATTCAGGACCTCATCGATCATCACCAGGAATGTATGGTTGATGGCAAAATGCAGAGAGATGACCCAGCTGCTGTTACATCAGGAGATACAAATGGCCTTACTTGTTTTGAATGTGGAACTTCTTTTGCAGAAGAAGTCGAGTTGCATCAGCACTACATTGAGCATGCCCATGGAGCACATTAGACACACTTTACTGATGGGGATTTATGTAAAATTGCATTTGATTGTAAAGGTATGCCTGTAAATACTATTGGTAAGCTAAAGTTAGCCCTCAGATGACCCTTGTAAAGGTAATCAAACTGCAAATAATTTGTCAATTTTTTTTTCTTCATATTACTTGATACTTTTAAAATGTCTAAGAATGAATAGTTAGCTTTTCCTTCTTAAATTCTCAGGCTGTTCTTCACACTGGACTGAAAACATAACATGAACATTTAAATGTATTTTTTTTTTATCCTTTTTTTCTTTCTAAGTTTAAACTAAAAGCATACATTTGTATTTGACTGGTTGACATTTAAGGGACTATGTAATTTGTCATTTTGGGAAGTGCAATTTACATGCCTAAAAATGTATGTTAATCCATTGCATTTGATTAAATATACATGCATATTGAAGGCACCCATTTATGCATGTTTCTGATTTCCAAACTCCCCAGAAAGTGTAAAGCCAAGTTTGAAAAGTTCTTATTTCAATGCTTGAAAAAGATTTTTGCACATATTCGATTTTAAATATGCACAAGAGAAAACAGTAATTTAAAATAACCTTAAATACAATTATTTTTTAGATGTATTATATTGATTGAAGAAAATTGGGAACAGTAAAAATAGAAAAAGTCGTTTTTTTATTTCTTCATTCTCACAATTCTTAATACAGACTAAATTCGCTCTACGTCCTCTGCTGTACACTGTATTTACGAAATTTCTGACGTAAAAGCTGTACCTTTTCAATGTAATGTGTTGCGATACAATGATAGGCTAACTAATTAGAATAATTGTATTAATTGCAGATAGTTTTCAGTGTTGTACCATTGGTTTAGTGAAAAGTAAAGTATTAATTAATATAGGAGCACAGTTCTGTTATTTTTTCTTCCCCAAAAGATCAAATGTGTGGCTTTTCATTCCTCCTTTTCAACTTAAGGAAAAAATAGTGAATAATAAATCTAAGATTTATTTGACTGAAATTGTTGTCTCGTTTTTGCATAAATTTGG
>OOFH01075663.1:0-24010 GCA_900323355.1 Merlangius merlangus | reverse complement strand
GGAGTTAGTCTATGGTTGTAAAATTAGGTCTACCACTCCTGATCATATGCACACAGGAGTTCATGTACTCCTAAGGTACCCTACTGGGAATGGGAGGACAGTTAGTCTAGGGGTGTAAAACAACGTCCACCACTCCTGATTTTAAGCACACCAGACTTAATCTACTGAAGCAGCGTTTACCTTCTATAGTTGCAGAGGAACAAAGTGAATGGAAAGATGACAAGGAAAGTAAAAGAACGTTAACAGAACGGCAACAAGAAAAAAACACCAACAGTTTTCCAGTTGCTAAATGAAAGTTAATCAATTTAGTCATAACGTGAAAAAATCTCTGCAATCAAAACACAAAGGGCAGTCATGTTGATTCCCAGGACAGGACGCCGCAAGCTACTAGTGGTCCACCATCCAGTTCAAACACGCTGCAGCCATAATCCAAAACACTCGGCGCATCGTCCACGTCTAGATTGCAGTGATGCTGTGATTCTGGTTGAGGTCTAATGGACCACTAGGAGCCAGGTCGTGCATCCGTCCGTGGACATGGTTCTCAGGTCATCGGAACTCCAATGTGTTGCGGTGCACATGCTCAGCGACGTACCTTTTTGCCAGCAGCCCCCACAGCCGCCTTCTTGGTGCCTCGTACTTTCTTCATTCTGTTCTTTCGCTCCTTGCGCTGTTTCCTGGAGGACTTCTTTTTCTCATACAGACCATGCTGAAAAAGTAATGAGTTTGAATTAGCACTAGCGAGTACATACAGTGCACAGATGGGGATGAAAATGAACTGGTCCCCAACAAAAGAAAGGAAAAAAGGACATCATGGCTTATGATTTCCACATACCCTTATTAAGTTTAACAGATCACTAGAAGAGATTTATGTTCTTAATTATGTTCTTAAATCCAGCATGCTGCAACTACGCAAGTACACAGGCCGGGGACTGACACATTAGGGGTTTACTCACTCTGGCCAGTCTGTGCTTGGGCTCGTTCTTCTTGGCGTAGTCTAACGAGTCGTAGACCATGGCGAAGCCTGTAGTCTTGCCACCACCGAACTGGGTCCTGAAGCCAAAGACAAACACCACATCGGGAGTGGTCTTGTACATTTTTGCTAGTTTCTCCCTGATTTCAGTCTTTGGGACTGTGGCCTTGCCGGGATGCAGGACATCGACGACCTGTAGAATACAAAGAAAACGAACTGTAAGCGGAAGAGTAATTAGACAATAGGAACTGTACCCCAACAACACAGGTATGATGACCCACTTACCATTTGCTTCCTCTGGAGCAGCCGGTTCGTCATGAATTTCCGGGTCCTGACAGTCACTGTGTCATTCTATCATCAAGAAAGATATATTTCAGTAGGGCATATCAACCTTATCTTCCCTCAAAACATCTGAAGACCCGAACCACCTTGTCGAAAGCAAGTCACAATAACCCAAGCACACCCCGTAAATACAGACACAATGGCCACATGGGCCTCAATTCACTATATCTCGTCGCAACTTAATTACAATATTCCCTCGCTACACCCATCAAGGTCTAAGCGATTATATAGAAGATAGTGCTAAAGATCATCATGTGTGCTGATGCTAGCATGCTATCGTTAGCCACAAATGCTAATGGACAACACTGCAAGTTAGTGGTCAACAGTGTGTAGCTTTGCTGAATAAAAACGTCACGTAAGACTGCAAATTGTACCGCATTGTCTAAGCAAAAATTAGGCATAACACATGTGCACCTTGTATCTAATAAGACCCTGTCCATGGAGATATCTGAACAGATAGTAGACGAGTTAACAAGGCGCTACGGTGGGCCAACCGGGTATTCACCAGGTAGGGTTATAAACACGTCTAATGTATAAAATATTGGACCATGGACACAAACAAGGTTTAAGACACTATGTGCTGCTTGTACATCATATGTTCATAAAAGGATGGTCTTGATAATCAACGGATTACGATAACATTTTTGCCACAGTCTCACCATCTTGGCGTTGGCCTTGCTCAGGGAAGTAGAAAAGGAGGAAGGACCAGCGGACAGCCAGTGAAATGCCTGTGGAGAATGTTATTGGTACACGTTTCTTTGCCTGATGTAAATTAAACTATGCACGGAGAAAAACGTTTTTTTAAGGGAAACATAACTTTTTGCGTATTGATTAAACGCTGGTATATCTCTGTCTTTTTCAAAAAGAGAAGTATTTTAAAACAGTCGTTTGACTGTTTAGCAGTAAAAATCATTAAAAAAGGTCATTTGTCAGATCATTGTATGCACATTAACTTTTGAAATTAACCTACACTTCCAAAACATGAAATGCCAATAACCTGAATAAACAAAACAAATCAGGGTTTAAAATGAAAATAATAAAACATTTAAATTAATTACAGATAAATGGACTACTTTTTGTTTTTAACGATTGTATATTCTTGGTATCAGATATTCTTGGTATCAGAAAACCCCTATTGAGTTGTATTACTTCATAAACGTAATATTTTTTCATACATTGTATTGATACATAAATACCTTGTATTTTAGCTTACTCGATAAAACTATAAAAAAAAATCATGTGGCTATGTGAAATAAATACAAATATTTTTGTTAAGTAACTTTATTGATCTTGCTTCAACAATATTCACTGGCAGCGGTGTTTCAAAGAAAATAAAGTTAATTATAATCTGAATGTTACAGACAGGTGGTTTTAAATCTCTCTAAAAGATACAATGATAAGCCCTCAATGTGCAAACTGCTTGAAATTAATATGCAATATGAATGCCAATGAACATCATGCTTACGCTAATGTTTAATGCAAAATAAGTGCAAACCAAATCAAAAAAATGATCGGCAAAAAAGTTGAGATTATTACAGCCCAAACCAAATAAAAACCCATGATATAGGCCTATGTTAGGATTTAAAAATTCAACAAGTTGATTTTTAAAATCACAGTAACAAAATATGATCTAAAATAGCAGGAATTCTGTTTACGAGAGAGAAAATAATTGTAAAGCTTCTTATGGAACGCAATATGAAGACATTGAAAAAAGAGTGCATTTCAAACTAATCTTTCTCAGCTGCAAAATGCAATATGTATTTCAGTAAACTTTTCTTTGTTTTTATGAATTTTCATGAGTATGACTGGCAACACTGAGGTTTGTTGTTACTGCATTTGGATGTTGATGTAAGGCGAGGGCAGATAAACATATGATAACAAGGTACTGCAAAGTTGATTAAGGTCGTTGGGGAAAGATGCGAAGAATCAGTTATAGCATCTACCTATCCCAATACAATCTCAATCTTCTAGAAAACAGAAACTAATGACTGACTGTATACGTGATAAGTGCAAAGTGGCAGATACAGTCCAATAAATAACCAATTAATATAGATTGCTTTCCCTGTGATCTGTTGCATCCAAAAAACAAATTTGTCATGAACCAAGTATCAAAAATGAAATGCATATAGAAATATCAGCTATGGTTCATCATTTAATCCATAATTATATTACCATTGGGTCCAGCAGCTATTGTATTAAATTGTGTTTAAACATTATGTGGCCTGCATTTTGAAAATAACCTTTTGGTCAACATTTACACAGACAACTGGCTAAATAAACAACTGAATAGTCATTTTTTTGGCAGAAATAAGGAAATGGCTATATTTAATTGCTACAGCCAGTTTGAGACCGATTTACCAGTTCACAGTTATGTTGATTGCCAGCGTGTGTAAAAACGGTTATTTAAATGTATTTTATTCATGTGTTTCATGATGTCAGACCTCTTGTTTTTTAGCTTACTCGATAAAACATCATAAGCTAAAAAACAATTATTTATAAATGCTTGTTTGAAAGCAGAGCCACAATAACAAATTGTGGAGGTGTGACATTTTTCAAGTAAAATATATCTCAACAATATATGGGTAACAAATGCCAGAATAACAGTCTGCGATGAATTCAAAACGTGGGTCATTCTCAGGTCAGGTTATTTTACCACCAGTGTCTTGGCTTCTAGAATGACAACATTAAGCCGTGAGATGTGCACTTAAGTAATGTATCTTTTGGAAAGCACACCCTGGTTAAAAAAAGTATGAAAATGATTATGATCCACTTCAATGCTATGTCGTTTATATATGCGGAGGGTGGGTTACCAAGGAACCAAACCACAAACCTTTTAGAGAGTTCCAAGGCGTGGCCATTCTGCATGATAAATAAAAAATGTTATCGCCAATGGTTCACACACATTAAATCCAGCCAACAGAGAGAGAGAGAGAGCTATAGATGGCTGCCACATTGGTTTCTACAAGCCACTGGTGTCAAGAGGCCAGGGTCATTTACTTCTTCCTGTGTGCTTCCGTTGTTTCAGATGTCCATTTCAAACTGTGCGTCATCACCTGGGGGAAAAAAAAACAGAAAGAAAACATTTTTTTAATTGCTTACTAGAATGTCATAGCCAGGAAACAGCTACTGGGCTATTGAGGGGTTGCTAGATGTAATAATAAGTCAGAATCTACAATTTGTATTTGTCCTTTGTTCAAGGATACTCAAGTGTAATTCACATATAAGAACAAATTCTATGTTCAAACCATCCAATCAATCAATGAACCCATTTCAATATTAAGATCATATTTGTTACCCTTATTTCTTATTGCTGTCTTGTACTTCTGTTGTGATTTGACACCCCGGCCATAACTACTTATTCAGGATAAACAAATGCTATAATTTCTTGTCATTATGTAGTTTGAGCAGCCCCCACCAGTACCTGGTTTGCCGTCATGGCTGGTGTGTTTGTTGGCTTCATTCTTCCGGTTTTCGTTCAGAACTGTTTGGCTGGTCACACCGCGGATGACAGGCAGGTGGGCAGGCGGGGTCTGAGCTATGGGGGAATTACGCCTGTCCAATAGGAACTTCCGGTCATAGATTATCCTGGTCCCTTTGACAGGGAAACAAACAAGAGTTTAGTTGAAAAAGGTGAAAAAGAGAAAAAGGAAGATTCTGATCTCCTTCAAAATATAAATTATTTTGTATCATAATTGCTTTATGATTGCTTTATGAATGCAAAGCATATGACTGTTACAATTCTAGCTTAATGCTAGAGTTCAATTGAATTGCTAAATGAGAACAATTTGCGGTACATAGGACTAAATATGTGCCAAAATATAACCGCAATGTATATATCTGATACCTGGGACGTAATAATCGCCATTTGAATTGCGACATTATCTCATTTATTTGTCTTATCCCTGCGCTGCAACCCAACCAATCACGATGCAGTGAAGAGAGGGAAGGCGGGGCAAAGCATTGTTTTTGTTATGATACGTCTGACAGGCCAAGCAGACTGCATAGGCCCCATTGACAAAAAAACACAAAAGGTTCGCAAAAACCAAAACATGTCAACGCACAAATGATTCACGTTTTATTGAAGTACGATATATTGAGGCAAAAAACAATCTTACCTCCCGGAGTGGTGGAGAATAAAGTGCCTCCAGGGGTAGTACAATAGTCATGAGGTAGCTGTGTTGCATCGTTGATCAACACCGTCCTAGTCGGGATGGCCCTGCTCTCGCTAAGATGACGACTGGTCGACATTTCTGCACAAAATGGATGACGAATTAAGCTATTGCAGAAACTAAGCGCTATTGCTGCCGACGGACGGTGTATCCCAGGACCTTTCCCACTTTCTTGGTTCTTTCCAGAGCTTGCCCGTCTTCCTCCTCTCGTCCGTCCAGCCGTCAGCACCGTCCCCTCCTTCGGCAAGGCAGGAAGCACCGCGCGCCGCCGGAGGATGTCGTGCAGCAGACGAGGACAGAGGCACGCACACTTTGTCAACGCCTTTTGTTATTATTTCATTGCCCAAATGTATGGATTAAACCTACTTGAGACATACGATTAAATTAACAGATAGATACATATATATTTTTAAAACTTATAATGTCAACATTAATTTAATCGTCATCTAATATTCTAATAATTTCTACAGCATAATGATAGGCCTATATTGTGCTGAACCTCCCTAAGCACTCATAAAATGTAGTTTACTGGGTGGAGAAAATGTGTGACCTATGGGTGAGGCAGGACCGATCCTAGACAACGCGTACGCATGCGCAGTTGATTCGGAAGTAGGTTATTCTTTCGTTCCCCAGCTCGTAGCGCGATCATTCGCCAGCAAAAGCAGTAGCGACCCACCGGCTTGGAGTTAACCATGAGCTACACAGTCGAAGAACGAGGAGACCTACATAGTCTGAACTACCGCTTGTTTTACAGTAAGTAGTTCAACTGTTCTGATTGAACGTGTTGATTCGAGCTCCTCAACGCCACTCACGATCTCGCACGTGTCACTTCTATTCATTCTGAATCGGTCCATCATATAATCCGCCTGTGATCGACACCGCGATTTGTATAATTGAAACGTGGCTTCAAATCTAACAGTGGTAGCCTATGTGTGCCATCCAACTCGAAAGGCTGATGCAAGGTAGCAGGGAGTACCTGTCAAGGAGTCTGCTGTAGTTTGCTGCCTTGCATCATCCTCCAGCAGAAGCTTAGTATGGCACTAAACGCCTTAATGAATAAAATGCAGATTTGTAATCCGATAATTTTCATCTGTATCGCACAACCAGTACGTAACTTTCAACATTTTACATTAACCAATTTGTATTTAGTTCGGCGTACGAAACCGAAAGTCCACCTTCTTTAATGTGTGGTATCCGGCGGCTTCCAAATCTGAACAAGGCCCTTTTGTCAAAACATTTATTTTCTCTTTTGCAGAAAATGCCGATGGAAAGGTTGTCTCCCCATTCCATGACATACCAATGTATGCTGATGAAGGACAGGTAAAGTGGACTAGTTCCCTCACAAGCCCCCTTTTGTAATTACTAATGTATCTAATTTTGTGTTGCTCTCTCTTCGTCTTCACTTCACTACAATATAGTTAGCCTCATACCAAAAGTCATATTTTAAGGTTCATCTTGTATTTAGTGTAAAATATCCCTCAGTCAAATAGGTGACTTGGCAGATAGTGATTATGGACTATAGAAAGATCTCTGATTGACTTAGGATATAGCCAATGAGGCTGAGGTTAAGGCCTCAGCTTAAACCAATGAGGTTAGAGATCACATGTTGGCCAAATTATGATTTAGGAGGACTGAATGAAATGTGTTAAACTGACTCCAATGATAAAGAACATCAAGGCTAATTTGGGAATCAAGCCCTATGTCTAAAATTCCGAACTACCCCTTTAAATGGAAAAGAAAACCAGGCATAATTGTGTGATTGAGATAAGTAGGTTCATAGTCTGTTTGCCCAAGGGCGTTTACACATTGCAGATTCCTTTCCTGTTACGTGCTATTTCAATGTCCACGTCGTTTTTAATAGAGGTTGACCACTCGTATGAACTCTCCGTAAACATATCTTTATTGCCATCTGCTATTGCTCCTGATTTATGTCAATGCCATTTATTTGAATTATCTGTTTTCGTTCCAAAAACTTCCCTTGGCTTTTCAGAACATCTTCCATGTGGTTATTGAAGTACCAAGATGGACAAATGCCAAGATGGAGGTATTTTATTTTTTTCCTGTTCATGCAGTTCATTATTAAACCTGCAGTTTTCTTAATTATTTATTTTGAGTTTGCATGAAATGGGATGTTTCTCTCGCATAAGGAAATAAAAGCATTGCAACTCAATAATATACATTTTATTATAATATATAATATACATATATGAATATTGTAGATATTCATTTAGTGCATCGTTGGCCCAAGTGGAATCAAACCCTGACAATATTAGTGCCATGACATGTACACTACCAAGGGCTTGAATAAACAATGGAAATGTATTTCTACTTAATTTCAGATCGCTACAACAGAACCCCTCAATCCAGTCAAGCAAGATGTGAAAAAGGGTAAAGTGCGCTATGTGGCGAATGTGTTCCCTCACAAAGGGTACATCTGGAACTACGGAGCTATTCCCCAGGTCCGTGTCTTTATACCTATAAGGAGCTTATTGGTTGGTTTGGTTGGTTGGTTGGTTTGGTTGGTTGGTTTTCAAACGTAATCTCTGGAAAACTGAAATCTGCCTGTCAGATTTCACCTACTCATCGATGTTTAAATGGTTTCTTCCTAACCTGCTTCTTGGAACAGGTCCCAGCTCTGAAGCAGACATGTTTGATTATTAGCTTAAGGCCTGTATTACATCTTTCACCTGCAGTACACAGGGCAATATTCCAACTGTAGGGCTTCCAACTAGTACTTTGTAAGATAAATCCCATATCTACTATCTATCCAAACAGTGCCCCAATGATGGGTCTATTTATGAACAACTGCAATAAACTAAGTCATACTAAACCAAGTACAATTTATTTTAGCTGATTACAGTCTTAAGAATTAAGTTGAACATTATCATCAGAATGGCATTATTGTCGCCCAGAGAAAAACAGACTTGTACAAGGCTTTAAATTGAAGTAGTTTCCTAATATTTTGTCATTCCCTCAGACGTGGGAAGACCCAGCCCACAAAGATCCAGACACCGGTTGCGTCGGCGACAACGACCCAATCGACGTTTGTGAAATCGGCAGCAAGGTACGACGCCATCACAACTCCTCCATTTGTACCAAACAACAGCCTCCGATGACACTCAAATATGAAATGACTCATTTTGAGCCATGGAACAGGACAGTAACCCAAAATGTACTCTCTAGGTGTGCTCACGTGGGGAGGTAATCAAAGTGAAAGTGCTCGGCATTCTGGCCATGATTGACGAAGGAGAGACTGACTGGAAAGTCATCGTAATCAACGTGGATGACCCCGAGGCCAAAGACTTGAACAGTAAGCCAGTAATTCTGTTCGATTATATTTCCATCCACTGATTTCCATCTATCTCTGACTTGCTGGCAACCAAAAACCTCTTTGGTCTCGAGTATAAGCGTCATTTAGTGGCTATGGTCTTCCAATGTCTGAGGAGATTAGTAAATATTATGAAGAAGTTCAGGTTTAAGCAGCGTGCAAGTCTGTTTTTATTTTCTGTGCCACCGTGCACATTTACAATTTAATATGTGATGTTCAATTTAATAGGGTTAATTAAGAGTATTTAGTCTGTCATTTATTGCAGTTGTTCATGTATACAACCATCTTTTGGGCAGCGTTTAGATTGATACTAGTCATTGGCATCTCAATATGTGAGGGTTAGTGAGTTCCAAGCCATATAGTAGGAGTGCTGCACTGTGTACTGCAGGGGAGAATATAAATCACGTTGGATCTGAACTGAATACAAAGTCACTTTGGATGAGTGTCTACTATTTAAGTATTTACTATTTAGTAACTTGGCAAAGTGTCATATTGAGATGCAGTAACACAACTTTTTGTGTCCTTGTTTGTTTAGATATCAGCGACGTCAAAAGACTGAAACCGGGCTACCTCGACGCCACTGTGGACTGGTTCAGACGCTACAAGGTCCCCGATGGGAAACCAGAGAACCAGTTTGGCTTTAATGGCGAGTTCAAGGACAAGGTGACCCCAAAACAGCCCACTGCCATCATCAATACATGTTGAACACACAGCAGTTACTGCAAAGTTGGACAAATAAACTCACAAAAATGTATACTAAAATGAAATATTTAGTTGTACCTAAAACATAAATCGTAATGGCGTGGCTGTTGATTTCTTTGTAGGACTTCGCCATAGAAACCATCAAGACCACCAACAAATTCTGGAAAGCCCTCATCTCCCAGCAGGCCAAACCAGGGGAACTCAACTGGTAAGCGATTAATCATTTGGGATGGAGGCTGTTGCCAGATATGCCCATTTTTATTAATATATCTTAGATATTCATACTATACTGCTGTAGAGGACCAGTTGTTACAGTGGAATCACACGCAATGTTTAATTATTTATTGTATTTGAACGCAATGCAGCATGAACACGACCATTTCCCCAGATGACAGCCCCTGCCACGTCTCAGTGGATCAAGCCAAGGCTATCATTGAGAAGGTCTGTTTGCTAATATTTTGCTTCTACTGTTTAAAGTTGCTCTGTATGTGTGGTTTGTGTGTGACGCTAATATTAATAAATGTCATCCTGTTTGTTTTAGACGAGTCCCTTTGGAGCAGTGGAAGCTATTCCTTCACCAGGTAATATAAGTATAATGTTTTTATAATATACTATCCGATCATTGAGTTGTCATTACTTTGATCATGCTCATTTTGAGCAGATTCAATTGAAAATAATAGTTCTTGCTTTTCACATTAGTGCAAGCTGTAACATTAGTTATGTTTTTCTGTGAAAAATATATAAACGGATGCATAGTAACATCCTCATGTTTAAAGATGAAGAAATATGTTAATTATACAAAAATCTGTACATTCATCTATCATTTAGCTAAAATTGCACATGCTTGTTTTTATTTATAGTGGACAAATCGTTTTACTACGAGAGGAAGTAACTAAAGAACTGGATGGAACAAATCAAGACTCCAGTCTGTTCAGTTGGACCAACGCTGAACCATTCTTTGCAGGGATAGATTTTGGCATTTTCCATCACTTAATACTAAATGGAGATCCTATGTAGAAATACAGCTAATTTGTAGGCTACTGCAAGTCTTGGACAATTTTTACTTAATTTAAATCGTTTCTTTGGAGATGTGCGCTTGTTTACTACTCTGTACTGGCCAAATGCTTCTGTTCTGTATGAGACCCGGAAATGCTTTAATAAAGCGATTTATGTTCAAATGACAAGGGCATGTTTTAAAATGGCTGTTATTTCTTTAGCTTGTGTTACCAAGGACTCCAGAGGATTCCCCAGTGTTGTGGACGATTACTATTGCAGCAATTATCGCTGGAAATAGTGCCGCCTAGCGTTTATTTAATTGTAGTGCGAATACCTAATGTTTCTGGAAATATGTACACAACTGCACGTTTGTCTGTTCTGTACATCGTTTACGGTATAGCTGCGAGGTTGATTAAAAATGTTGCCCTTTACATATAATGTCCTTGTGTGGGACACTCTGAAAAAAGTGGCCTGAATTAGTTGTATTGCCCTTTTATAACGTATTTTGCATTAGGGTTACTTACGGTGAAAGGGATCATATACCCCTACCCGTCCCATAACACTTACACCCTATCCCAACACCACCCCTCTAGCCCCCCCCGTATCCGCTCCAAAATAACCATTACGCAGTTCCGGTGAGCTGTCAAACGCGTACCTGTCAATCGACGCAAAAGCTTGGACCAAAAGTTTGCGGATCCCGCGATAATATCTCAAGGTAACGAAAACTTTGTTTAGGATAAACAGTCGGGACCAGAAATCCCACGTGTTTAATGTTTACGTGCCAACGTTGTTTTATCTAACGTGTCCTTGTATGAGTCAGTGTTGTTTTTTGTATTTCCATTCCCTACGAGTGGGATGACTAACTCCGATATTATTGATGTGGTTTTGTTCTGTGTCGGACCATTGATTTAATAGCAAAAATAGTTGAGAGAGGTCTAATTTTATAGGCTAATACGTCTTTAATGTTACGAGGACATTTCCATTTAGAGTTTAACGTGTATCACCAGTGGTTGTCAATACATGAGCCGTAACTGAAAGTTCGTGAAGTTACACAAGCAACAAATTTGTCTAATTTCTCGCGTAGACCAAAGTAAATTCCAGACTGTGTACGGGTTCGCATCTCCGTGATTTCGTGCGTGCCCGTGAAAACACTGAGAGGCGGATGACTGGCGATATCGTATGTCAGAATGCCACAAGTTATCATATAAATAGTCTGAGCAAGAACACTGACTCGGGGAGAGCCACAGACCAGCTGAAGGAGGGCTTTTCTTTTTTTTTCTTTTTTTACACCTGCCATTATGCAAGATTTCTCCCTTCTGTGCGCGTCTTTATACTTGGTGCGATTATACAGAGATTATACATACCAGTAATGTAATCCTGTTCCAGCAATATAGTTGAAGCAACATTCAACCTGCTAACACTATAATAAACATTGCCTCCGTCTCTATATTAGTTCAGATAAGCCTATTCTACGAACAAAGCTACATCTCTTTTAGACTGTATCCTTTTCATCGAAATAATGTTGACTAACGTATACAAATGTATATGTGTTAAACACCCATTACAGAGGGCCAAGAGACATGTCTTTTATATTCAACTGGCTCTGCAAGGGCTTCAGCAGTGTCTTGCAACTTCTAGGTAAAGTACCTTCAACGTGTGATAATTTATCTATAGAATATGTAATGAGTACAGATCTTGTGTAGCACATACTGTTTCAGATAGAGCCGAGGTGTCTTATTCCAATATGATTCCACTACAACCATAACAAAAATGACCTTATAATATAAGAGTTATTTGAATACGTTCTCTTTTCCCCCCTGCAGGATTATACAAGAAGACAGGGAAGCTAGTTTTCCTGGGGCTGGATAATGCTGGGAAAACAACATTGCTGCACATGCTGAGAGATGACAGGCTAGGACAGCACGTCCCAACTCTGCACCCGAGTACAGTGAATCATTCACACCATTTCATACTTTCATTCGATAAGAAACTGGATAATTTTTATTCAAAACAACTTGCAGTGGATGTTTCTACATGTTACCTATAGGAGCATAGGGTACAGTCTTGTGATATAGACCCACAGAGGCCTACAGGTAGACAATGAGAATCGAACCAAGTGCCTTTTGGCTCGGATCCTAGCCACAGACCAGTAGCCACTCACACTTCAGAGGTTACAAAGTCCACTGTCTTCTTACTCATTTCATGATCATTATATGCGCTCATTCTGTCCACAGCATCAGAGGAGCTGACTATAGCTGGTATGACCTTCACTACATTTGACCTTGGTGGTCATACGCAAGGTTGGAGTTTAGTAATATTGCTTTTGCCATCACATTGCATTTCAAGTCCATCAGATCCTTTCATTCCTGGGTTCAACGTGTCCAAACCTTTTCCAGCCCGGAGAATTTGGAAGAACTACCTCCCGGCCATCAACGGTATCGTCTACATGGTGGACGTAGCTGATCACGAGCGGCTAGAGGAGGCTAAAATTGAACTTGATGTGAGGCAACTTTGTAAAAAAGAAAAGTGCAAAAGTCAGTTTCTAGCCATTCCGGGTTTTGAACTAAACTTCCTGCCCCCACCCCTCCCTCCCTGCCAGGCCCTGTTAACAGATGAAACCATCTTCACGGTCCCAGTCCTGATCCTCGGGAATAAGATAGACCGTCCAGAGGCCATCAGTGAAGATGCTCTGCGGGGGATGTTCGGTCTTCATGGACACACGACCGGAAAGGTATTTGCCTGGATCTGCCTTCAGGCAAGACCATTACTACTGTTGTTTAGTCATTTACCAGAGGCTTTAAGTGGTCTTTAGATGCAATTAAGGCACACATCATCTTGCCCGTCCTGCCAACAGGGGTAGTAGTCAAGAGGTCTTAGTTTGAGGTTCCAGCCCACAACCTTTCAGTAGGGGGTCAAACACTCTCACTACTTGACCGACCTGCCGCTGGTAGATTTGGTTGAAAGAATGCCAGGTATATGTATTGCAAGGAAAAAAACCCTGCCGACAGGTACAGTATTCCAACCAGAACCTTTCAGTTGGGAGTCAAACCCTCTAGCCACTAGCACTTATTGGATGGTCTGCAAGGATATTTATAGGAAATTAAGATATGTATTTGGAGGAAAACAAAGAGGGACCCACCTCATTGATGCTGTGTTTGTTGCTCTCTTACCAGGGGCAGGTGTCGCTGAAGGAGCAGAATCTGAGGCCGATGGAGGTGTTCATGTGCAGTGTTCTTAAGCGGCAGGGATATGGAGACGGCTTCCGCTGGCTCTCCCAGTACATTGAATGATCCAGAGAAGAGATTCTCTAAGATTTGCCATGAGGGTCTATGCATTCAAAAACACAAAAATAGGTCCGACAATGAGACTACCTACAATATCCTGACTGTCTGGAGAATTAGATCATTGTATACCATGTAATGTTACTATACCTTGTTTACAAGATATTTCAGTTAAGTTAAGTGAGGTCTATTTGCTATTTTTCGTGAAAGTTGTCATTAAGACGTTTTCATCCAAAGCGAGTTACAGTGAATTGAGACACATTTCACCAGGTCAGATGGTAAAAACAGTAGATACAGTTAATCATGGAACAGGTACGGTTTGGGGATTTTTCTCAAGGATAAAGTATTAGTTTTTCTTATAATGCTGCCAATAGCCGTGCCCAAAGTTACAAAGACCTTGTCAGTGCTGTGAACAAGTTTCGGGGCATGTGTTATTTTTAGCATTGGTGTAAGCTTACAGAGAAGACCATGCTGAACATTGGTTAACTTATTTCAGGTTGGTCAGTGAACCATGCAGGATATGCATGGTGCATATTCTGCACCATGCAATCTCAAAAAGTGTTGGTGGAGATTAATTATATTTGACATGAATTCTGATATTGTTTAATTTTCATTATGGATGGCAGGATGCGTTTTTCATGAAGAATAAGACCCAAGAAATAACGTTGGCATCTAGAAAATGTTTACATTTCTCTGTGACAAAAACAATAAGCAAAGATTAATTGATATTAGTCAAATTCATCCATAGCCTTCATAGTTGTTAAAGTAATTGTTTGAGTATTTTTTTGTCGCACTTGAAGGTTTGCCACTACATGTAATTCAAACTTTATCAAATTTGTGTTATGGTATATATTTTATATTGTTTAACTTTAGTGTATGTATAATAACAGCATTCGGAGCAATGCAGGATGTAGGATGTATGCAATGACAATGTTTTATGTTACTGTGAAAATACCCAAGTACTTTGTGATTATTGCTGCCTGAAACATTGTAGTTGATATGAGGGTACTTGGTATTGAAAAATCAGGTTGTGCAGACTATTGTCAATATATTACTTTGTTAATGACAGTATAAACATTGCAAAGTTGATCCTGTCAAATTTGTATATTGGGAGACTGAAAAACCAAATTTTTGTTAACTAAAAGCAGCATTAACTTTTTACTGAATTATTTAATTTTTATGTTCTGTTTTAAAAACGAACAACCCAAATTTGGTTATAGGTTTCATGTGTCTATGTGTGTCCATAGTCGTTGCAGGTTCTTGCAAAAACAATAGTATCTGTGACACTTAATTTATAGCAAAGTTTAAAGAATAAGTAAGTACAGTGTATTCTTGTTAGTAATGAATGTACAAAGTTCATTTGTTTCTTCTGCTGATTGTTGACGAGCACGCGCATGCCAGCTACTCGTCTTCGATTGGTTAAGAACTAATCGGATTTGACCAATCCCGTCTTTCCGCTCAGGGCCGTCGTTCTAGGGACCAATGGAATACAACCAGGAAGTCGGGTCTCACCATTTGACATGTTTTCATAACTAGGCTCTCGTCAACTTATTTCTTTGCCGAGAAATACTTCAACAATATACAAAGGCACAGGCCTTTGTTCTCACTACAGGATTGGTTTGTGAAATATTATCTACCATTTTTTCATTGTTCAACCACGCAGGATTTCAAATAGTTTGACACTGACATTTGAAGTTAAAAGTAATCGAAATTGCAGTATGGATCTGATCGAAGGGTCATGTTGTGTCGTGACAGTCTCGCAGCCTGCTTTAGAACAGCGAGGCTTTAGTTGTAGTGGAGTCATCCTTAATCATCATGCAGGAATCATAATTTGCAACGGATTTCCATTTTCTCGTTTTATGAACCACAAGTCACCTGTTGCCCCACACAGTAGGTTCTTGTTACCAGACACCTTTACTGCCAACCTCGACATCCAGATACATTCACCTGCACGGAGAGAAGTGAAAAAAGACTTGATCCCTAACATCAACTCTGCTCCCCATGAAGCCAAGGTGCTGATGCTAGTCAACTGCTTGGAGTTCAACATGGCTTTTCACACTATTTTCCAGGAGTCCGACAGCTGGAAATTCCACAATGGCGACGGCATGGAAGAGCTGATAAAAGAGTCCACGTTTCTTAGCTGGTTTGCTGTCCTGAAGACAGATTTCGAGGACAGTTGCCGAAGTTCAATAAACATCCCTTGTGCAAAAAGTTCTTCTCTTCGCAAAGGATCCGCAGTCGTTGCATGTGGCTCACCCTTCGGGTCCCTCTGCCCGGACCTCTTCACGAACACCCTCAGCACGGGCATCGTCAGTAACTTATGCGGGAAGGACAATGCGGTTATTCTCACGGATGCCCGGTGCCTGCCCGGTACTGAGGGTGGGGGGCTTTTTGTGATGGAAAGCGACGACCATGCAAGCCTGGTTGGGGTCATCGTGTCTTCACTGTGCTGGAAAGGAGTGGAGTGGATCGGTCTCACCTTAGTTTGTTCCGTCCAAGTTATTTTGAGAACCATAAGGGATATAACTGACAGTAGAAACGTAGAATCTACGCTGACGGCGCTGAGCTCTCTACATGGAAGTGCACCGGAAGGCCTTCGAGGTCTGAACACAGCGTCGTACTCCTTCTCTTCCAAGTTGAGGAAATACCCCACCGTGTGCTTAATTGAAAGTGGACCGTTTTGGGGCTCTGGTGTTTTGGTCGCATCTCGTCTGGCGCTTACCTGTCGACATGTCGTCAACGGAAAGAAGACTGTTACTCTGAAGTTCCATCACAAGGGCAGGTAGAAAACACTGTCGATTGTCTATAATATCCTTCTGTCTTCCTGAAAGCAACGTAATGGTACCAAGTTATGATGGCAACAGGTACTGATAGGCCTTCTAGACAATTCAATTGAAAAACAACTGAAGGCCTACTTTAATTCCTATTGTCCTTCATAGCTGACCTGACCGTTGTCTCTAAAGGTGCATGACCAGGGTGACCATGTGTTCTACTACTGCTTTGAATAAAATACCCATACCTTTGGTCTCCCCATTTATTCTCCTGTTCAGGTTCCATGTTGTCATGGGTGATGTGATATTTTCCACAAAGCCCTCCTCCTCCTATGATTTTGCTGTGGTACAGCTGAGAGACTCTGCTCCTGAGGTGGTGGTTCCACTGGTGGCCAAGTCCTTTCAGCCAGGTGGGGTCAAGGATAATTGCAGGTTATTAACATCACTAATTATATATTATTTTATTCTAACAACTACATTTGTATTATTCTTCCTTAAGGCGAGGAGGTAGTGGTAGTTGGGTATGGCGGACTAGGAAAAAGCTGTGGTCCCTCGTTGACTGGCGGAATCCTATCTAAAGCCGTCAACTGGGATCGCACACCTGTGATGCTGCAGACGACGTGTGCAGTACAGGCGGGCGCCAGCGGGGGCGCTGTGGTGCGGAAACACTCCGGGGAGTTATTGGGTAAGGCTTTTTATTAACCAACATCCAGAAGCACATTTCCCCCTTTTAAACAGTAGGGGTTACTTTACGACTATGGGGCAACTTCCCTCATGCACAAAATTACTTAATATATTTAATTATATTCAATTAAGTCATTTTGCATACCTTTGTCCAAAGCAGCATAGGCTACAATGAGTATTTATTACACACATAAATGAGCAGGAAAGGGCATTAAAGGGCCCAGAATATATGAACCCAGAATATATAATCTTTCGGTCAAACACCCAAACTATCATTCCCCACAATTGTATGCAAGTTTAAAACGTATAATTCCGTTCCTCTAAATCCCAGGCATTGTTGCCAGTAACACCAGGGACTGCACGGCCAACGTGACCTACCCTCACCTGAACTACAGCATCCCAGCGACGGTCTTCCAGCCCCTGCTGGAGCGCTTCAGCCAATCAGGAAACATGGAGGCCTTTAGGGAGCTAGACGCCTCAGACGCTGGCGTCCGGAGGGTCTGGAGGCTCCAGAATGCTCAGAGCAAACTCTGACCTGATCAGTAGGACTAACACAGTGGTATTGGAACTGGGCTTGCTGGAGATGTTTTGCTGAAATCCGAGTCCCAACTCTCTTAATTCCTGCATTTGTCAATAGTTGTCCTGCCTGAGGAATAAACATTTGCACATAGTAATTTGGTGTGTGTGTGTATTCTACAGTCATAATTCCCTTTTGTTTTGGGTTCAGTTGTTACTTGGTCGGATTCTCTCATGAGTGAGATTAGGGACAGGGTTCGGCTCCAGAAATGTAACATAAATGGTCAATCTAGTCACTCAGAAGAAAGCTCTGTGCTTTTGTGATTTAATTTATTCAGTGATATGGTGGTTATACATTTTTATAGGCTTTAATGTTTTGACTGGGACAGTCACATAGTCATTAAACAGACCCTTACACTTCTTTAGAGCTGGTTTCAGCCTCCACAGTCCACCTTGCTAGACGCTGGGGGGAAACAAAGTGAGAGTAGCATGTTGAAACCCTGACCTTCATCTGCTGTCTCATCATTTTCTACACAACATGATTTACAGCTGCCTTTTCAAACCACTTCATCTGGCTGCGGCATGAATGAAGCTGTCCTCCCCATACCTGAGTGTCCGGTTTCCTGCGAGGACCCTCCAGTCCAGCAGAGAGCAGCAGAGCCCCCGAGTCTCCTGGGTGATTGTAGCTCAGCTCCAGCCCTATATGGGAGGGGTTGGAGCTCAGAGCTGAGGCCAGAGAACAGCCTTCCTGTGTGACCAGGCAGCCATTACATTTACACACCCACACACGGACAGGTGTGAATAATTACTTTTCTGGATGTATATCTGTCAAATGTCTTTGGATAGTGAGAGAGAGTCTACAGATCAGTGTGCTATACCAATATAGACGGCCACAAAACATCAATAAGTAACTAATGTTACCAATAAAAGTCCACAACATGAGTCCACAACTGTCCTTAATAAAGTACAGATTGAACAACTACAATAAAAGTCCACAACATAACCAAACTGACCTCCCTACCATACAGACTAAACCTCCAAAATAAAAAGGTTCCTAGACCAGAGGTTCCATATAAAAGAGGCTGAGGTTCCACCCTCAACACGCTGAAACTAGTTATTCATGTGGTGAGCCCTATTCCGATATTCAAACAGGTTCTCTCTGAGATCAACCACTCTTTTACAGCAGGAACCTGGGAACACTGAACATCGACTGGAAACAGATTTATTTCGAATATATAAATACAGTTATAATGTATGACCAATAATCGAAAGAAAAAATGATATTTAAGAATGTTGAAAGCTAAGGGAACGCTTTTACTTTAAAGGAGAAGAAAACAAAGCTTTTTTAGAGCTAGGAAACAGACCGGACAACATACCAGAGAAACATAGTAAAGAGCTTTGAGCGTATCCACACTGCCAGAAACACCTGAAACCAGGACACCGACCTGGTCCTGAGTAAGAGCGGTCATTAAAACAATCCATCAACTAATTAAAGAGGTCTACTGGTTTACCAGTTTACCTGTACCAAACACACACACACTTACATCACGCAGCCAGTTGAGATCAACTTGCTTAATCCCAATCGTCAGCTTGTTAAGGTCACCAAACAAGACCAGACAAATAATTCATTATCTTCCGCGGTTATGACAGCAAGTTTATTTTATTTTTTTAATAACTTGTGGTTAATCTTTGTTCATAAGCTGTCAGTCTGTGTGCGGACGCGGATTAATGCACAGGCTTGCCTAGGCTGCAGCCAAGGGGCCCAAGTGTGCAAGGGGCCCTGGATTGGCCAGACTATTTTCTATTTTTCTTAAAATAAAAAAAATACTTTACCCCTATTGGCCCATTACAAGAATCATTAAAAAGGTAAGCAGCTGATTCTTCCGTAGCAGTGCTTTTTTATTTAAAGCTGTCTTGTCAATGCTTTTATACATGCCGTTAAATATACTTTTCCCGCCTGATCAGTAAGAGGGCCTCAAACAAGTTGTAGCCAAAAACCAATGACCACCTTAATCCGCCACTTTGTGTGTGTTTGTGTGTGTGCTCCACCTGATCTACAAGAAATGTACGTTTAAATATCAATATCATAAACGTTGAAAAAAGACAAACTGACAGGCTGGCTAGTCTTTCCTGGCCACACAGTGTGTGTTTATACACATGTTTTGGGTATAGAACGTAGATCGACGTAGAAACAGCTTATGGACTTGTGAACCAATTTCATATTGTGACTTTGTTAGTTTGTTTATACACTTTTTGTATTAAAGCAATAATTTTATTTTAGTAATTTTAACTTGAGCTCATTTTAGGCTTATTCTGAAGAGTGTTATCAAAACAATCTGGTTGTCTGTGACAAAACCACAACATCCAGCGGAACCTCCGGAGGACCTCTCTGACATCACAAGGCCTGCTCCTCTAAGTCACCGCTCCTCAGTCCAGGGCTCAGTGCTGATCAGAGAGTCGAGCGTCAGCATTACCTTGATATCACTGAGCAAGCACAGCAGCGTTTTACCCAGGTTAGCGCTTGTTAGAAAAAAACACGCAAACGATGGGGAGAAGACGTGTGAGGAACCGGGTGAGGGAAAAGAAACGTGAGGAACTCATCCACCAGGAGGGCCCCCAACCAGAGGGCCTCAAAGCAGAGGGCCTCAAAGCAGAGGGCCTCCGACAGGAGGGTCTCCACCGGAGGGCCCAACCAGACGGCCTCCAACAGGAGGGTCTCCACCAGGAGGGCCTCAACCAGGAGGGTCTCCAACAGGAGGGTCTCCACCAGGAGGGACCCCATTCGGTGGAGGGAGACCAACCAGAGGGGCTCGGACACAGAGGGTCTCCCAACAGGAGGGACCCCAACCAAAGGGACCCCAACAGGAGGGAGAGGACAGGGCTATGAACCGCAAACACAAACTTAAAGTGTGCAGATGCGCTATTTTATTCTTATAAACTTTTGGTTGTACATAATTAAATTAAGTTAAGGTCAAACAGACTTTTTTAAAGAAGTACTGGCACCCGCCGGCAGACACGCATGCAAAGGCGAGCGCACACACACAACCTCGGGGAGAAGGCCTTAGGGACTTTGAAGGCCAGGCTGCCTCCGAGACCGGGCGGGACATCCAAGGACACCCTGAAACAAATGGTCATACTCCTCTACCTAAGCAGACCTTTGTTGAGCAGACACCTGTACAAAGACAGCGGTGACCTGGAGATGTTCGTCAACATCCCATAAACGCCCTGATCTCCTGCACCCCGGTCCTCAACCAGGATCAACCGGCAGCCACCGGTCTGCCAGGTGTAGTAGAGATCGAGGAGAAACCTTTTGTACTTGGACTTGTACAAAAAGGCACCTCTGAGGTCGTTATGGGCTGTGCAGAACCTGTGGCCCCCCAGAACCAGACCGACGTAGAAGAGGATCAACCCGTACAGGAGCTCAAAAAAAAAGAGCCTAGGATGGAGATTCGCCAATTGGCTCAGTGTGTTGAAGGAGGAGGAGCCGAACCAAAAGAGCAACACCAGGACCTACCTGAAGGAGGCCAAGGAGGAACACCTCATCTCCAGCAGGGAGTCCTTTTGAATAACCGCGGCTAATTGCGCAATCCAACGCATTTCATGACGCCGCTCAGGAAGTTGTGGTATGTGGCACATGCTCTTGCATTCTTTTAAATCTTCTTACATGTCCATGTTGTTCCGCAGAGGCTTTCAAACATCAGGCAGCTTTGCTCAGTACAAGGCTCACAATGGCCGAGATAGAGCAGATGAGGATGGGGCTCTACCGGGCGGAGGGCCGGGAGCAGAAGGAGGCTCTGAGGCTGAAGGAGGAGCAGCGCTACGAGAAATGGGCTGCTAAATTGGGCCCTAGTGCTGCAGGAGAGGGGCCAGAAGATGGGCCTAAGAAAAGGATGGCCAGATTGGAGAAGGTGGCTTTGGGGTGAGTTACTGTTTAATTCTTGCTATGAGAAGATATGAGGCTTCAGTATGAACTAAAAGTATTATTTTTTTTCACCTTGTTTCAGTTGCAATTCCAGATTGGTCTCCCTGTTCCAATAGGCGGATCCCCTCCACTGGGCCGACCCAGGTATGGGTCACCTGTAGGCTACATACATAAACAAAGCTGAGACATTAAACTGGAGAGAAACCCCAGCTTTGTTCAAATTCACCTGGGCTGGTAGTAGTCCTACATCTGATGGGACCCAACCAAGTCCACATCGATGCTTGTTTGGTTGGCCAGTGGTGACATCACACTGGACTGAAACCCCCGCCATGTTGAAATTGACCTGGGCTAGGACAAATGGTGCGTTCCAGAGCCCATCCAAAACAATGGGATGTGGGACTTATCCTACCTGAACTGTACTAGCTCCTACTTGGTAAAGTGGGGGTAGGTCGATCACCCCCCAGTTCGATAGTAGGAGGTTCCACTTTGACGGTGGGATGTTCCACTTCGACAGTGCACTTTTCTTAGTTGGAGGTAGGATAAGTTCCGAGTCCCACTGGTTTGGGTGGGCTCTGGAACGCACCAAAAGTGCGCACGTCCTAGATCACGGGACAAAATACAGTCTGAAGCAATTTTGAGCTTAAAAAAATAATAATGAAACTCAGACTCAAAGACAGCATGGCTCTATGGGCCAATCTCCCGGTATCCCCATCTTCTCAGGGCGTCTTCCACAGTGGAACCGGCCAAATTCAATCTGGAAGAACCAACAGATACTGTAGACCAACATATTGTACACTGTACACTTTTGTATTTATCTGTACTATTTTTATTAGATGACAATACAATCTAATAAAACTTTCTTTGAAAAAACTTGTTTGTTTTTAGATGTATACAAATTATTATACTAGCCGACACACTCTCTTTGACCCACAAATGTGCGAGTGCTTACACACATACACAACAACAGCAGGAAGGATAAGCTTGTTGGCCCAACTCCAGATTACTTCCAGATAGGCCTCTACCAAATGAAGCTCAAGCACGAAAAATCGCATTGTTGTTAGCATTTAGCTTCTACCGGGAATACACCCGGATATGTAGCACGCGCCTAGCCTCTAGCCATCTAAAGGGGGGGTTTTATATCGAAATTCTCTTTTTATTTAATTGAAGATACAAGCGTGATTTGTTAAATGTTTGAACGAAAGTTGACGGTTGAGGGTTTGTTACGAAGTCTGTAGTAGTAGTCTGAAGCGTCAGACCAAGATAATCTGAACATTTAAAAACTGGAATGGAGTCTAGTTGAACACTTGTGGAACCAGAAGTTTCAAAGTTTGTAGAGAATATTAAAGAAGAAAGAAAACTTAATAACAATTGTTGAGGACTGCATGCAGCACTCACCTAATTATACAAAACGATAGAAAAACATTTTTCAAGAAGGTCTATCGGATATCTTCTTCCAGACCCATCCAGTCTGCACGTGTCTGTCTAATTAAGTTAAATCTGACCGGCCTAGAGCCCTGTAAAGGGAACTGGCATCCACCGGGTGGCGCAATCTCTCTATAAACTCAAATTAGAAAATGTCTCCTTGAGTCCTTATCCTTTACTAATATTATACCATTATACATATTTCTGTAATCTTGCATTCATAACCTTCCGCTTTTAAAGAAATGATTGATCATGATAGTAGGCTAATACTTATTTTGAAGCAGTAATAGCAGCACTTTGGTTCTGCTATTACTGGTTCACTTTGGTAGCAGCACCACATTGTGGTCTTATTATTATAGATGACTGCACCATTGGGGATTTTGTATTTGTATGAACCGAATATTAAACTGTCATCATAATTTATTCTAAAAATAGATGGAAATGTGCATTAAAAATGATTGTATTGATAACATTTCCTTGGACTGTTGGAGTTTCATTGTTTCCTGGTGATCTCCCCCACCTTCCCATCCTCAGTAAAATATCCATATTTAAGTACTTTGTTTGTACTAAACGTGCCATAATAATCCTATATAGTAATTTTTTTTTAGCATTTGCAGTTCCATCTATACAAAGGTTAATGGTATGAGATCAAATTGTTCACAAGGAAAGCTCAGATCAACAGCCCAACTTGAATTGCGAATACAACTGAATTGCTCATGGCGTATCGAATAATATAATACTGAACAGGCTTACCGAGGTATACATAAAACCCATTCAAACCAGGTTACAGCACATGTGGCCTGTAACGCGTGTTTTGTGTGTGTGAGTAGAAGAGGACAGCTGGCTACGGATGATTGGTCCCTTTGGGGTAGCCAATATCAGGAATGGGTTTTCAACTTTTCACACA
>OOFH01075658.1:0-19278 GCA_900323355.1 Merlangius merlangus | reverse complement strand
AACTATTGTACTTCTAAATGTGGTTAATCGCAATCTGTATGTTGATGTGTATTTTGTAAAGTGTCAACATATTTTAACATTAAAAAAAAGGAAATTGAGTGAAAACATTTGTTGGTTCATTTGTCAGATATCCCCCGCTACCTCACATGTGCATGCCGGGGGACAACCCGAGGGGGTGGTGATCCTATGGGCCTATAGCCAATGAGGCTGCCACCTTTGGGAAGAAAAAAAAAGTATCCCTATTAGCTTTTAATAAAAAAGATTAAGCATATTATGAGTAACATCTGCCTTTGAAGTCACACCACCAAGATGCTATGAGTAACTTGATATTGACTTGTGCTACACCTGTAGGGTAAGAGGAAACATCCTGCCTCGTCTCGGGTAAATAAAGACAGTGCCAAGATGCTCTGAAGTAAATGGCAAGAATAAAAGTATCTCCATGCCTCCAGTCAATATGTAAATGCACCTGCTAGGCACCTGCCTAGTCATACACACCGGCACACTTTATTGTAAACTTACAGATGAGGACAGGATCGACTAGCAATGAATACCATGACCAGCGTTAAGCACACCATGGATTACATGGTTTAGGAGCTAAGCATTGATAGTCATTTTTTTAAAAAGAGCCACATTCGTGGTGCAGTGCTGTATCAGAGCCTGATCATGATTGACTTTGGAGAGATCCTCAGACATGTCGGAGAATTGGGATTATTTCAGAAGCTGCTTCTACTCGCCCTCTCGTTCCCGAATATGATCCTGTCTTTAAACTACGGGAGTTTGCTCTTTGTGGAATCAGACCCGGAGCGCCACTGTAACACAGACTGGATCCTGGGTGCCGGTCCCAACCTGACAGAAGAGGAGCAGCTACACCTTACCGTTCCCCGTGAGCCGGATGGCTCCTTCAGCCGGTGTCTGATGTTCGCTCCGGTGGACTGGACCCTGGACTCCATCCGCCGCTACGGCCTCAACCACACCACCGCCTGCCGGGACGGATGGGTGTACGACCGGACCCTGTACCAAGCCACCATAGTCACTGATGTAAGTTGTGCTGTCAAGCCCAATGAAGGCATTAGGAATTGTAACTTTGGGACTGGTCCCTCACAAGATAGTGGCACATCCTAATCCTCTTTCTTTTAACAGTTTGATCTTGTTTGTGACCAAGCTAACCAGGAGAAGATCGCACAGACAGTATTAATGTCTGGATATCTTCTTGGCTCCCTCTTATTTGGATACTTTGCCGAGTCGTAAGTGTATTAATCAATGAATTATTTTGCAGTAACTTTTATACAAGAGAATGACTTATCGTGATGCACTTCTTTCTAGAATTGGCCGGAAGCGTGCAATACAAATACCAACAGTGCTTTTGATGATCTTCATTGTGGCAGCTGGATTCTGTCCAAACTACTACCTTTACATCGTGACCCAGTTCATGTCTGGGGTCGGGATGGGAGGCTACCGAGTCAACAGCATTGTGCTTGGTAAAATATATGAAACTTATTTCTTAATATAGTAATCATTAATAAGTACCAATGGATGCTGTTTGGCTTGATGTTAAGTCACGTCGAGAGCAACTGCCTTTGTCTGAGAGTGGGCGCCCCTGTTCCTTTTCCTCCCCACAGTGACCGAATGGATGGGCACTGCCAAGCGGTCTCTTGGCTTGTGTGTTTGTCAAATATTTAATTCTCTTGGAAGCATGTCCCTGGCGGGCATCATGTACCTGATCCGGGACTGGAGGCAGGCGCAGCTGGCCATTGCCACCCCCATGGCCGTGGCGGTCATCTACATATGGTGAGTAGATCCAATCTTTGTTCTGATTGTCGTGATTGGACGGCGGAAACTCTTGCTCGTAGACTATTGGTTGCGGAGCATTCGGCATTAATCTTTCAAGGCCATGACTCTAATTCAGATAGGGGGTTTTTTTACCACTGTTTTGGGGTCTTCCTGCAGATATTCTCAGAAATGCGATACCAAAGGTGAATGAATCTGAAAAGGCTGATCTTTCTTGTGCCGCTGTGTGCATGGGAAAAAATTACGATTTCTGAAAAAGTTTACATAGAACTTTATTGGCCTACTATGTAACCATGCAAGATTAGATCATTCATAGATTTGTCATTGTTCGAATGTAGGCAGCAAGTGTTTCAGAAATGTTGGTGAAAAGCATGAACAGGAACGTCTACAGTTGGGCTTAACTAACTAACAGTTCAAACCAGCCAATAGTGTTCAGGCAGGGTTCCGTAGCCCCATCTTGACAATTATTTCCTGACCCTTGCATCGGTGTGGACCAACAGGTTTATTCCCGAATCAGCACAATGGTTGTTGAAGCAGGGGAAGACAGAGGAAGTGAAGAAGCTGATTCTTAAAGCGGCAGCCATCAACAAACAAACAGTTCCAGAATCTCTCCTGGATAAGGTAAAATAACTGCAGCTACAATTTGGGTTGTTTCCCTTTTAAAATAACTTCCCTGATACCTTCATCACTTCATGGTTACGGATGCTGATACACATTTCTATCTTGTTTCCCAGATTTCTGAGAAAACGATTGAGGAGAAAGGCGTAATGGACCTTTTAATCCAATCCTCTATACTAAAGTATTTTGTTATCATAACCTTTATATGGTATGTGACACTCATTAATTCATATAATACTATGCAATATTCCATTAATAATAATTTTCTCTATTCATATATTGTAAATACCTGTAAAATAAAAACATACATATATATCGTACATATAATATGTATATACATATGTTTTAGTTTTTTAATACATTCATATATCAAGGCATAATCAAGTATATAACGTGTATAAGTAATATTAATTTATCAGTAATATTAATGAAAAATATATATTTCACGAAATCCATGTAAAATGGAAATTGCAATTTAATCTGAGAAATGTGTGTGCTTGTGTTGATCATTGATCCCCTTCTCTTCTCTTGCTCATGGTTCTTCCTCAAGGTTCTCCATCAACCTCGCCTACCTGTGTGTTGTCTTCAACATCTCCAATCTGGGACTGAACATCTTCCTCACCCAGTTCATGTTCGGCCTCAGCGAGATGCCGGCCCACATCCTCTGTATCTGGCTGCTGGAGATACGGGGCAGGAAGGTCTCCCTCATGGCCACGGCTCTCCTCGGGGGATTCTTCAGCTTCTTAGTCGTCATGGTTCCCAGAGGTGCGGTTTGGAGCCGGGGATGGTGCAGTTCAATCAAAGATAAACAGGCCTTATGATGTTTTGGATTGGTTATGGATTATTATGTTATGTCATTATAGACCAAGCCCTCCTTGTTGGCGTCTTGGTCATCACAGGGCAGTTTTTCTTGATCTGGGGGATGTCCATATGTCATATTTACATCCAGGAGCTGTTTCCCACATCCATAAGGTAGGCCTTGATAGATCTTTTTTTTCTTTTTTTTTTCAAATTGTAAAATATTTTTGACAAATATATCAAATTAATCATAATTATTCAAGTCGATGTTTCGATGTCTAGTCGAACATTAAAACATTCAAAACATTGTATGTACATGTATATATGTTGCGTTATTTTGGAGTAAAAAGAATGTCAATGAACCCATCCACAACAGAGCTTCTTTTGGAGCATGTGATTTATGGTCTTGTTCTGCCGGTTTCAGACACACGGCCACGGGACTCTCCACCTTGGTGATGAGGCTGGCGGGGCTGCTGTCCCCGCTGCTCAACCTGCTTGCGGTGTACCACTGGACCATACCCATCATAGTGTTCAGCACCCTGGCCCTGGGGGGGGGAGCCCTCACCTTCATGCTCCCAGAGACCCGGGTCGTGGACCCCCTGGACCCCCTGGACCAGATGGAGGCCATGGACCAAGAGGGCAAGCAGAAGTCGGACGACGGCTCGGGTGAAAAGACCAAGACGTAGTAGAAACGTGTGTGTCAAGGTTTGAATGTTTTAGATTGTTAAAGGGCTCCTATTCGAGGCTGATTATTACAAAATGCCTCGTAATGACCTTGTCATTACGAGGCATTTGAAAAAAGGGAACCTTTAACTTTGTTGTGTCATGAATGTTGAACTGATAAATGTGTACAGATTGTCCTGTTTTGAGATTATTAATTGAAGATCGGACACTTATTATGTGCAATAACCGTAACTTGAAGTAGAGATTATAAGACCTTTTGGAGACACAGTTTCCAAACCTACAACAGTAAGTGTATCCCTTCAGAATAAGGCAACATTATTTAACCATATTTAACAGTATTTATTGCAGTAATAAGCATTATTATATAGAAGTAGCATCAGGGTTAGGGTTGGAGCTACGGTTAGTGTTTGGATTAGGGTTAACTAATCATGTATCACTCCTGTTTTACAGGTAATTCTAATAATTACATTCAGATCAAGCGGTTTTCTCGTTGGAATCTCCCTTGCCACCATAACCTTATTTCACTGTTGCACAATAAATGGAAACATACAGATACATGTACATAATGCAAAGCAGCTGGCCTGCGATAATGTGAAGATCTACACAAAGTAGAAAGCTATTGTGCAGTAAAATGTTTGTGTTGCTTGGTAACAATCCAGTTGCAGATCCTTTTCTGTTGACGGAACCAAATAAATGAGTAAATAAACAAACAAATCATTGACCTGTGACGCTTATTACTCTGCCTGGGCATCGCACCTACGACCGAATCACAGCCGTGCTGATATTCAGTATAACAGCACTGGCTCTCATATAATATTGCTTAAATAAGCATAGGCATAGTAAGTTAAAGGTTCCGTTGTAATGGACTATGGTTGACTGGGCAATATTTTAGAGGAACAAAGAGATCAAACCATTGAAGGACAATGCGATTGTATTTATTTTATTTTATAACAGTGTATATATATTATTTTATTGTTCTATAACAATTTAAACATTTCATTTGTTTGTTGGATCATTGTTTTCCTAAGCTTGCTATTTATTAATGTCATATTTATTAATAAATCATAAATGTAGAATGTAAAATGTAGATTTCATTGTATATTCAAATAATACATTTTGTTATGAAATGCTGTTCTCATTTGGCACTATAAATCTTAGCAAAATGGTAAAATTAATCATTTAAAGTTTACAGTAAATTTACATTATGGTTGAAAGCAGTGGACACATTGGTTAAAAGGTTAAAAGACAACATTCAATTGCCTGACACATTACCGATGAGATGGTTTCTCTACCAAATAGCAATGCCAAACTCATTTTAGCCAAACAAGTCTTCCATCCAGCTATTGTTTGGAGCAGGATTTTCTGTTTTTTGTTCAGTGCTACTGCCAAGATCACCAAAAAAGTTGGTTTCTGTGTTTGTGCTACTGATTGCTTGGTTTCCTGCCTCTAGTGATAAAATGTCACCCATTAAAGGGTTGCTCTCTACTGGATGGTCTGCGATGGATGAGGAGTCTAAGCCTAGAATGTTGCTCACTGTACCAGAGTTTGTCCCACTGGGCTGCTGGACTGTAAAAATATCTTCACCACTTGCGAAGGGGTCGCTGATACCAAAGATATCATCTGAAAGCTGGAAGCTGGATGCTTCAGGAGAACTGAGATCGAAGACATCACCTGCTGGTAGGGCCAAAAAAGCACCGTTCCCCGAACTGAAGAAATCAAAGTCCGGCTGGACCTCTGGTTCTCCTGTCTGAGAGTTTGATCCAAAACTCCAAGGATCTATGCTGGAGGGACTTTCACGCCAAGCTGTGTTGTGTTGAATCATTTCAAACGGGTCAGTACATTCAGCAGGAGTCTCATTGGTCAGAACACCGTGGCCCAAAGAAAGGCCGAAGATGTCATCGGTGATGGTGCTGGTGGTGGAAGAGGAGGTAATAATCTGCTGAGTGTCTGAGGAACTGAAAGGATCTTCAGTTTCCTGAGGAGTCACATGATACACATTGGAAGATGATCCATCACAACTCGGTCCTGCCGTAAACTCTTGTACATTAACCACTTGAATTGGCAGGATAGGGACAGATGTATTTGTATCACTTGCACTGATGAATGATTGTTCTGAACTAGAAAAGTCCCCTTCAATGCTTGGAGGTTCCTCTTGAAAGGGGTCATCTGATATAGACTGGCAGATGGACCCATAAGGATCTTTTATCATTGCTTGCACACCAGTAGAGGTATTATGAGAGACTAACATGTCATGTTCAATGAGAGATCGATCCAATGTCTCACGGCCCAATGGATTATCAAATAGGTTTGTATTGTCAGTATTTTCTGCACTTACAATATTTGGTTTTCCTCCACTATCATCTTCAGTTGAAAAAATATCAACAATAGCTCTACTTTGTGGATGGGGAAATAGGTTTGTATTTTCTACACTGGCATCTTCAATAACAGAAAAGTCAATTGTCTCATGTGAGACCAACATGTTATGTTCAAGAGATTCTTCACTGCTCCTTGGATTGGTAAATGGGTTTGTGTTTTCTTCACTGTCATCTTCAAGAAGAGAAAGATCAATTGTCTCATGGCTCTGTGGATTTGATGGTGCAGTATCAAGTAGGTTTGCATTATCAGTATATTCTGCACTGGAAATGTAAGGTATGGCATCTTTCTCTCCACTGGCATCTTGAGTAGCTGAAATATCAATTGTCTCATGTGAGACCAACCTGTTATGTTCAGGAGATTCTGCAGCTGTCTTCCTGCTTTGTGGATTGGCAATTAAGTTGGCATTATCTGAATTTTCTGCGCTACTCATGTGTGGTGGACCTTCTGTGTTTTCCCCACTGGTTTCTTTAATGGCAAAAAGTTCATCTGTTTCACTGGTTTGTGGATTTGCTTGTGGATTGGCGGATAGATTTGTACTTTCAGCAGGTTCTAGGCTGGCACTATGGGCTGGCAATGTAATGTCTGATTGATGATCAGCAGTGAGGTCACTTCTTGGTGGTTTGAGTGGTGGGGTTACCTCTGTGATGTCAAATGAATTCATAGCAGTAGCATGTGTATCTTCCTTCACATCATTCACTGATTCCTGTTCAGAGAATGGTTCTAGTAATTTGACCTCATCCTTTGCCATTTCTTCTGTCATTCCGCGGTCCCTGCCTGTGGATTTTTCTTCTGCTTGAACGGCTTCTTTTCCTTCTTCTACTTTCTGTGATTTTGTCTGTTTGATCCCCTTGCCTGTTGATGACTTGAAGAATTTTCCTAGGATTCCACCAGTTTTGCTCCCACTTTCACTTCCACCAGATGGGAAAAGTTGAGAGAGAGGGCTTTTTTCCTTGGACCAAGAACCCTTTTTAATGATCTTGTCATTCGGTTTTGCAGGAGAACCCTTCAGAGAATTAGATTTCTGAATAACCGTCTTCACGCTTGTGACAGTATTCTGCGGCGGAACTCCTTGTTCGGTCCTAGTTGTGCTCCCTTCAGAAGACCTCTCTTTGCTTTCCAAATGTCCTTGTTGTTGTTCCATTTTGGTTTGTTTAGCTGAATCACTGTGAGCCACAGATTTATCTTCTGTGTCATCTAATATCTTGGCCATCTCTTGGGCAGATACTTGTGTCTCATCATTGGTTGAATGGACTGTCTGGGATTCACCGTTCTCTTGCAGTCGGTTCAATCTGTCTTCCTCGCTCTTTGGGATCTCTTGACAAGTTTCTACATTGGCAAGCTCTTGATCTGAAGGGTTGTTTGCCTTTTGATTGTTTCTGTATTCATAAGGGTTATGGGTTTTCACATTGTCTACCTTGCCTTGGCTGGATTCAGATTCTGAAATGTCTTCCTCTTCTGAACACAGATCAGAGGGTGACTGGCTACTCTCAACAACATTAGGGGAAAACCGCACGGTTTTCTTAGTTTTACTTGGAGTACATATCTGATCTTCAGCCATAAAATGATCAATGTCTATGATGGTGGGTTTGATAATTAAGTCCTTTGTATTATGTTTGGTGATAGCCATGCCCTTTCCTAGGCAAGGTGAAGAAGAATCCACCACAGTTTTATCAATGTATTCTAGTTTAAGTTTATTTGAAAATGTAGAGGAATTGGTTTCCTTCCACTGTAGATTATCAGGTGCCTTAATATGCTGCGCATCTATTGGTTCATTGGCACCTGAATTTGAGGACCTTGAAGTCCTTGCACTTCTTTCGCCCTCTGTGTCCTTAAGTTGTCCCCTAGCCATCTTCGATTCTTTCTTGTCAGCGTCATTATATTTTAAAGTCATAGTATTATTTGAAAAAGCAGGGGTTTTCTCATTTTCTGGCATTTTGTCTCTACCAGTGGTTATATATGACTGCTGTGCAACACTACAAATTGTTTGTTTCTTCTGCGGAGGCCAAATTATCTTCTTCCTGTCCCTAATATCAATGGGTTGCTCTACACCCGATGGATTTTTGGAGCCTGATTTGGTGGATAAAACATTACTGTTGGACTCTAAGCCCTCAGCCACATTTGACTGCAGCTGTGATATATAAGGGACTTTCTTGACATCGTGTTCATCTGTTTTGGTATTTTTCTGAAGCCAACGGTCTTTGTGTTGCATGTGTCCGAACCCCTCATCATAGTTTCCCTTCCTTTTGAATAGTTGTTGGTAGTGGAAGATGCAGAAGAAATCGCCGTAAAGGGACGAGTAGTTGTGCAAGCTGTAATTAAATAAATAATTGTTTTGTTAAGAATGTATGAATTTAAAACCTAAGGGATAGGGTAGGATTTGAATGAATGATTTGATTTACTGATTCACAAATGACACTTTACTTGAATGTGTTCACATGGTAATCAAACCATAACATTTACATAAACTCAAGATTTTGATTTTGTATCGATGTGTAGAAAAATCGTAAACAGTAGTCCAGAGAAAATATTATCTTTCAAATTGATTTATAGTGTAATTATTTACAGTCGATTTACAGTAGATTAAGACTTGAAGTGAATTAGAAGTCTCACCTCAGTGTCTTTTGACAGTGTTTACAGCAGAAACACTTTTTGTGCAGGATAAGTTTATTGGCAACCATTTTCTCCATTGGGTAGACTGGTGTCAAACAGGCTGAACACATTTCCTTGGCAGGAAGCTGGAACTATAGGATGACAACCACTGTTAATCTACTTCTCCTAAAAGTTTGTCATTCAGAATGTCCTTTCATATAAAGATAACTTTAATTTACACACATAGTTCATCTGATACTATTGGTGAGGCCCTTTGTTTTATTGAATTGTCTGCATTCTAAACGTTCTTACTATGATGAGTGTTGGCTTGAGTTTGTTCTCCAAATATTTACTAGCTACCTATTATATGGGTGTGTTTGGTATTTGTTCCAAGTGACACGGTTTCCACACACTTTCATTAATGGTTAGAGGTAATTAGTGCTAATCCTCTGACAAATTGTAGGGCATCCTTTTATTTCCTATTTTTACTGACAGTAAAGGTTGTCTGTGTTCTATAATATAATTAATAATATTTCTTGATAACTATAGAATTGTATATTGTATTCTAGTACTTTGGTAGTTATCCAATACAATGATATACCGGTGTTCTTAAAATAATCTAAAACAATGAACAAAAACAGGCAGATTCCTCTTAGTCACTTGACACATTTATTTGACTTATAAACAATAGGACATATCCTCTGTTTTAAAATGATTTATAAAAAAAAACCTTAACATTTACTATATAATCATGGTATAAAATAATTCATGGACATAAGTTAACATTTTAATGCTTTCATTCGAAAAGGAATAAATCATATTACATTTATGTTAAAGATTGCATAACATGTATTATTAAAAGGGAAAGCAGTGCTTTTTAGTGCTTTGCAGTTGGTTGGGTAAATGTTACAAAGACCGTGCCTTCCTCTTTTGTATTGTTCAGCCCACTTTCCGAAAATTTCCTTCTTTGCATCATCGGGGGGGTCATGATTTCATATCTTGAAGGGCTGCCCACAACATCGAACAGGGCAGACGCCTTGCTGTTCGACTGTTTGGTGACAACTGTGGAGGTTTTTGAGGAAACAAATGAATTGCCAAAGCCATCAGTTTCTTCATACGTTTCGCTGACAGTTTTGGTGCCGATTATTCCAACAGCAGGTTCTGGAACAGTCTTCACTTCCAGGACACTGACCTTGCGTCTTGGTGTAGCGGGGCTTTGGAAGTGGATTGATGTCTGGCTGAGATCACCGTTTGAGTTTCCCTCTGTTTTAGGCTTGAATGTTGACATTGGTGAATTTGGTTGTTCGGCATTCTTTCTGGCAGCAGAATGAATGGAGATGAAGGAAGGGCAGGATGGCGCACTGCTTTGTCTTATAAGGGGTTTACGGCGTGCTTGGTTAGAGGTGCCATCGGTTTGTTTTGAAGGGCTTGCATCTTTATTTTTCTCAGACACTTCACCTGTCTCTTTATTGAGCTGGGGTTTAGCCTTGCTGGACACAATGCTAATTTTCCTGATGTTGTTGGAAGGCTGGAAACTTTGTTCAGACTTCAAAGATTCATCAAACAGACCTGATAGCCCTGCGATGTCAGCTTCAGATTTTAAACTGGAGACGGAGTACAAGGCCTTTTTAATGGCTTCTTCGATGTCAAGGAGCTTTGCCAATGTTTGTTCTTTCAGGTCCATTATGTCCTTGCTGGCTTTTTCCAGATCTTCGAATGCGGTTTCCACTGAGGAGGTGCTCTCCAGGTCATCATCTAACATTTCCATTTCCACCTTCTTTTCCTCCTTCCTATTCTTTTTCCTGGCGGTTCTGCTTGGTGTGGCGATCCAAGCAGGGACATCCTCAAACAACATCTTCATAGATCCAACGTCTACATCGCTGGTATCGCCCTCCATCTCTTGCACTTGAGAAAGGATTATCTTGAGTTCCTCTCGTTTTCTTAAATTCTCAAATATCCCCATAGCTGCCTTCACATTTCCTGTCATGATCTCATCTTTGTGGACAGAGAGCCTCTGTCGTCGCTGATCCTCAGTCTCTTTTCCTTTTTTTTTCCGGAAAACAACTTTCTCCTCTGGCTGTTTTGGTTCTTCACCATTCAGGGCATTAGGCTGGACTGCATATGTATCTGTTGGAAAATTGATAGCTTCCTCCTGCAATTGATTGTTGCACTGGTCAGATGAAACGTTAACAATGGATTTATTTTTGGCTGCGGTACTTTGCTTGGCCTGCCTTTCTTGCACAACTATATCATTAACTACTTTAACGTTCTTAGATAAAATGGAAGCAGACACATAATTTTGCTTCTCTCTTCTCCCAAAGTTCTGGAGAGCTGTTTGAAAGCCCATACTAATTTCATCCCTATCTCCTTCTGAATAACTCTTTATGCTTTTCTGAATCTCCTCTGCTGCATTTATTTTCCGTACAACATTTTTGTCGATTTTAGTTTCCGCCATTCCAGAACTTAATGATTCTCTGTCAGTTTGACTCAGAGTGCCCTTTGTGGGTTCTGCTACATTTACTTTAGCCTGAGTTTCAACAAAGCTCTCCGTTGTGTCATCAAAAGATTTCAGAATAAATGTGTCCTGTGTGACCTCCCTGTTAGGGAATATTATGCCATGTCTTCTGGTTCTTTGTGGGTTGTTTGGCGATATAGTTGGCATCTGAACGCTGTGTTTGGTATTCAGGGCTATAACAGGGCTTTGTTCCCCATTGGGGTAGGATGCTTCAAGCCGAGGTTGTGGCTGCTTACTCTGTGCTGATTTTGTCCATTCTGGCTTTGGTGCGAGAGTTGGCTTCTGGCCATGGGGTTTCCCATGTGCCTTTTGAGGGAGTTCGGGTGTCGTTTTGTCTTCACAGTGATAAGATGAGGGGTTTCCATTTTGAATTGCTACAGGTTTTGGTATTGTTGTATTCTGTCTTGAAATAGATGGCTGCTCCTCGAAAGTTACTGAAATCGAAGGAGACAGGAGTTCAGTGTCAGAGGGAGGCATGGACACAACAACACCCTGCTTCTTAACAATCGGGCCATTTCCTGAACATCCTCTGCTTGAATTCCTGTATATCATTGCTGTTTTATAGTCTCCCTTTGATACATTAACCCTAGACCTCTCAAGAGACTGGAGGGCAAACTGCATGTTACCTCTTACAATATCTTCCTTCTCTGGGAGCTTATGCTCCATCGCTGCGCTCTGCAGCGACCTAATCGTTGCCTTCACATCTCCTTTAAAAACCTCAGCCTCTTCTTCTGAAGTCTGAACCTCACACTGTTCTACAGGAAGTGACGGGGAATCTTTGCCACAACAATTCGCCCTAACAGCACTTTTTGACACTTCATCTTTTTCACTAGATGGAAATGCATCATGGCTTTTCTGGCTTTTCGTGGCTTCACTGACCTTTTGGAAAGTTGTTCTGATCTGTTGGCCACTGGAGGAAGAATGCGTCTCTGTTACTGTTGAAGAGCTCTGCTCTTGTGCCGAGACTTTGACGTTGTATATCTTTCCAGGGACGATCGTTTCACGCTCCATGTGCATACTTTGGCTCTTGGCCATTTCAAGGGATCTTTTGGCTGCTCTCACATCCCCAGAAACAATTTCTTCTTTCTGAGTTTGGCCTTCTTCCATGTCAGGCCCTTGTGTGGACAGGTCCATGTCATAGATGGTTCCTGGTTTGATCGCCTCACGCTCCACATGCATGCTCTGTTGCTTTGCACGTTCCAAAGACTGCATTGTTGCCTTGATATCCCCAGCCACAACCTCCTCTTTTTCCATCATCATGCTTTGCTTTGCTGACAGTTGTTGCTTAGCTGTCGCTATATCGCCTGGGATAATCTCCTCTTTCGGGATGTCAACATCGTAGGCACAATCTGATGTGAACACCTTTTTGACATTCTTCACGTCCCCTGGCAGCACATCACAGATACTGCGCTCCACCAGGTCTTTCTGCTGATAGAGGCTTCTCTGAGCTTCCTTGATATCTCCCTTCAGTATTTCAATGCGTTCTCTGGACGAAGGGCTTTGACACTGGTCTTCTTCGAGAAGCTCAGTTTGAAGACTCTTAAGGTACTGCAGGTCACCTCTCTCAATGCAACTTTTGTACAAGTTCACATTACCCTTTTCATTCTCATCTATTCTACAGGACGTTGCAGTCCTTTGACTACTGGAAGTTGCCATGAGATCTCCGATGGTGGATTTGATGCCTCTCCATTCTATATCTTCACTTTCGGTTTTGGTTTCACAGTGGTGAACTAACGAGTAAACAGTCATCTCTGCATGTCCCCCAGCGCACTCTTGCATTATGATCCCCTTTTTTAAAGATTTGGTGTGAATAAGTAAGCTTTCAATCATCTGGGCAATAACTACTCTTTGATCTCCCTCTGGATTGGTGGCTGCGGCTGTCGGCTGGTTGACAGGAAGTTCTACCACCGTGGTGTTCAAATCCCCTTTCTCCATCTCTCTGATGATCGTGATCTGAGGCTTAAGTGTTGGTTTGCATAATAACTGCAGCATGATGTTCCTGATGTTTCCCTCAATAACCTCCTCATTCTGTATTTGTACGCCCTCTTCAAGCTGATACTTTGCCATTGTAACATTTTTGACCTCACTTGCTTCTATTATAATACCACTAGAGTGAAGGTAGGTCAGCTCATGTAGACGGGTAAGGGTTTCAGCAACACTGTTGGTTGTGATTTTGTCTAGCGGGGTGGTTTCAAAAAGCCAAGTGGTGCTCTTCACATCGGCCTTTGGTCTATCTTGCTCAATGCTGGGCATTAGGGTATCGTTAGCCTCCTTGATCTTGTCCAGGGGCTGTGATTCAAAGAGAAATGTGCTACGTTTCACATCTCCTTTCCCCTTGTCTTCTCTTTGGACAGTGTTTACTGTGCCTTGCTCCTCGGAGTCACCTTTGAGACTGTCAATCCTGTGGTTCTCAAAGAGCCAGGTGGAGGTTCTGACATCACCTTGCTGGACATCTGTGACACTAACCATTCTAACAAAATCCTTGTGGGCCGCCTGGTCTGATTCGAAGATTTGCTTGTTAAGCTGCACATTTTTTCCTACAATGTCCTCTACGTCTAAGAGAGCAGGTGAATCTGGGCTGGTGAAGGAATCCAATGGCTGGGTCTCAAACTTCCATCTGGCTGATTTCACATCACCTTTCTTGACATCTTCTTGGGTGACAGCTCGAATCACGTAAATCTCATTATCTGCCTTGATTGCGTCAAGGGGCTTTGTTTCGAACATCCATCTTGCTCCCCTTACATCACTGCTCACAATCTCCTCCTTTTTCACAGTGGTCACCTCATGAAACTGTCCTTCCTTGTCTCTGATGGCGTAAAGGGGCTGAGACTCGAATATCATGGTACTGGACTTGACATCAACATTGCTCGCAGGCTTTTCAAAACAGGCAGACTTCTCCTCGAAGGGCTGATCGTGGATCTTGTCCAAAGAGAAGGTTTCAAATACAAACTTCTTATTAGTTACATCCCCACCCTCTAATTCACTGATCTTCTGCGTGTCTGCTAGAGCCTCGTCTTTCTCATTTATCAAGTTGATGGGACGGTTCTCAAACATCCATGTGAACTTGTGCACAGATCCCTCCGGAATGTGCTCAGCCAGATCCTGTGCGTCGGATGTCGTCACCATCTCTGAACCTATTTCGTCAAGGGAGCGGGATTCAAAAAGTTCCTTCACTCTGGACACATCTCCAGACTGGACATCCACCTGGCTAACGTACCGGGCATCCCCTTCTACATTGGTGTCCTTCCGGATTCTATCTAAAGTCTCTGTTTCAAAGAGTCTCTTCACAGTTTCGACACCGACCTCTGCTTTCACAGAGTCTTGTGCCATTACGCACTTCAAACGTTGCTCCTCACTGTCCTTGACGCTGGCCAGAGGTTGTGATTCGAAAAGCCAAGTGAAGGATTTTACATTAGTGGTCTCTAGGGCATCTTTGTCTTTCACGGTTTCTGATTTGTCATACAGAATGTCCATTGGCTGTGTCTCAAATAACCATCTGCAGGTCTTAACGTCACCTTTCTGAAGCTGCTCTTCTTTGGTAGAAGACTTGGCCTCTGTTTGATTGAATTTGGAATGGATTCCATCTATAGTTTGGGTCTCAAATAGCCATTTGGCCATGTTGACATCTGCTGAATCGACTTCTCGAGTAATACCTTTAATGACCTCAACATTTTCTTTTCCCTCTGTAAATTGGTCAAGGGGTTTTGTATTGAACAACCACTTGTAGTTTTGGACGTTGCCTTTGATTAGCTCTTCTCGGCTAACTGTTGTGACTTCGTGGAGATTGCCTGAGGAGTCCTTTATAGTGTATAAGGGAGTGGTCTCAAACAATGCTTTGTTGCCCTTAACATTTCCTGCTGTGATATTAATATCCCTTGAGTCACTTTTCTCATCACTACGAGTTATGTTGCTCATGGGAATTGTCTCGAAAAGGTTTTTGAATGATTTTACATCACCCTTTTCAATCTTTTGTTCCTTGACTAAGGTGCTGATTGCTGTGCTGTAGTTTTCAAACATCTGCTTGGTGCCTTTGACTGCTCCTTGTTCATCTGCAGAGAGGGTTATCTTTTGCAAACGTCCGACCTCTAAGCTCTCACTGAGGCTGTCCATGGCTTGGGTTTCAAACAGCCAAAGAGAAGTCTTGACATCTCCTCCAAGTACTTGCTCCTTGACCAAATTCCTCTCAGCTGAGTCTCCTTTTAGCATCGCCTCTCCTCTGTTTTCAACAGTTCCTTCAAATGCTCCCATCTTTTGCTTCCCTTCTTGTATCATACCCAGTGGCTGTGTTTCAAACATCCATCTCTTGCTGTCCACGCCTCCCCTCTGGCCTTCTTCCAGTGATATACCCCGGATCATCTTAACTCCATCCGTCCCCTTGTTGATGGTGCCCAGTGGCTGGGTTTCAAACAGCCAGCGTGCGCTGCTGGCGCTGCCGGTTTTTATCTCCTCTCTGCAGATGGACCTGACCTCGTGCATGTTGCCACTGTTGTCCTTGATGGCACAGCATGGATCCGCTTCGAACAGCTTCACAGTCTTCTGGATACCACCCTTTTGTTCCTGGAGCTCAGATTTCAGTTTCAGGAAGCTGTAGTCCTCGATGGAGCTGCAGCGGCCCAGGTCGGTCAGCGTCTGGGACTCAAACAGCAGCCGGGCCCCTCTCACATCACCTCTCTCGACAGGTTCTTTTAAGACAGTCTCGACCAGTTCGCCCTCCTCTGTTTTGAGTTTGTTCAGCGCATCCATCGGCTGAGTTTCAAACAGCCACGTCGAGGTTCTAACATCCCCTCGTACAGAGGTCTGCCTTCTGGCAAAGGCGCCTCGTTGGGTGCCGTCCATTTGCTGGAACACAGAAGAGGTGCCTCTGACGTCTCCACCCTTGAGTTCTTCTTCGTCTAGCAGTTTCCTGGTCGTGTGGGGATCACCGATGTTGTCCAGAGTCCAGTTCTCGAAGATCCACCTCATGGACTGCACCTCGGCCTGGTAGCCGGCGTCCGCAGCCTCCGCGGCATCAGAGTGGAGGGCCTCCACTAGCTCGTCGTCAACCATGTCGTTCAGGTTGTCTCGTAGCTCTGGGTGGATGTGCTTGAAGAGCCTCTTGATCTCGTTCTTCTGCTGCTGCTGGTAGAAGGTAGAGAAGGTTTCCTTGGGTGGGGGCAGGGGGAGGCTGGCAAGAGGTGGAGAGCCTTCATAGTCCAGGGGTCGGGGAGGGACAGGCGGAGGTGGAGGAGGAGGCAGGTCGTCGTCACTGTGAGACGTCTCTGAAACGATGACTTTTTTGGTTGCGTCGGCCATCTTGAAGTCGATAAAGAAAGAGGAGATCATGTTAGTTTCAATGTTTGTTTGGCCACGTTGTATGGTTGAATATATGTCAAGCGTTACACTAGCATGCATGAAGCCAATTAAGCTATACTTTACCTTGTTCTTTGCTTGCTTGCTTTCATGTTTTGCACACCACACAGCATCCACTCTTTTGCCAAGGTTAGCAACACTTCATAGCCGTTAGTAGATGAACAAATACGCACATTGAAGTCACTCTTGAAGGTGCGGACACATTTGGGTTAGTGTGTAATTGGTCTCTATGATTATTATCTTCATTCAGATTTAACATTTTGTTTTGTTTCGTAGACATTATTTGTATTGAATTGCCTTTATTTGATATAACTTTATTATTCAGTTGGTCTCGAGATGAATCCATTACATTTTATGTCATTGGATATATATAAGATATATCTTACAGATAATGGAGAAAAATCATTCAACTAAATTAAAGACGATGTATCATGTGCTGTAAATCTGACTGAATGAAGGCTGTTATGCTTAGGCCTACATCTTGCATTGCAATGCTTTAAAGAATATGTCCTATTGGATGATAACATGCTTTAAAGCCTAGGAGTGACAGCATAGAAGAAAGAGTGGAAACATTCTACATTATTTGGAGTGAACTAGAAAAAACACAGCACAACCACACACGTTTGTTAGTATAAATCATGAGTATTACACAATACCTTGCTGGCTTTACGTTTCGGTTCTGAAGTGCCAAGGAATTCCTGAGAACAAAACAGAGGACGATTCAATAATTTGACTTTATTCATTATTGACTTTTACGCCCAAACAACAAGTACTTAGTATAACAACTACATAAACCAAGGTAAAAAGTAACAAACTAAATAAATCAGTGTCTAAACAGGAAGGTAAAACCTCAGAGAAATAAAGGTCCAACAATTCAGCTCACCGCAGATTAGAAGTACAATAGATTGGACTAACGGCCATTGTAACCAAGAATAGCATGCCTCCCCCACACGCTCCCCCTCCTCCCCCTTCAGTGGGCCACGGCCCCCCGTTTTGGGGAGGCTGTAGGTATGGCAGCTATGCAAGGAACTCACGGGCGGAGCTGGGCTTCCTGCGTGGTCTGTGGCTGCCACTCGGGACAGGTAGAGGGCCGATCTGTCCCTGACGGAGGTGCTGCCGGTGGGGCTGTGCTGGACCGGTCTCGACGGGGGCCGGGAGTCTCTCTGGGTCCGGAAGTCTCTCTGGGTCAGGGACTGAGTCTTTTGGCCTTCTGCCAGACGGGGACACAAACACGTTTCATATTTATCACCGTTGATTTAAGAATGAGTGGATGTAGTGTGTAGCTTGACTGGCAGGTCTGGGGTCAGATCCAACTGGGGCCTGTGAAAACTGTGGTCCAGTGTGACTTGATCGTTAAAGCACGGCATCAACACTGCCAGGGTTTGGGGTTTGATTCCCAAATGTATTCATTGTAGGTTCATATTATTATTTTATACATACTGTATATATTATTGTTTTCAGTTGATGTGATATGAACGGAGCGGGGCTGTCCTGTCCATTTCCTGCGTCCTGTCATCATAAATGGTTTACATGTCGCATTAAGTTGATAAAAGGTATTATTAAAACATGTATCGGTCTATAGGGTGTGCATTGACAGCGAGGAGTATTTTTAGTTACGCCGGAATGTCTGTTATCTTCTCTGTGTCTGCGATGGACATGGCAGAGCCTTAGACAGAAGTACTCTCCCCAAGTGGGTTAAACAATGTCCCCAAATAGAAGCGGACCCACTGGAGTGGACGGAGATAGAGGTGGTCGTTGTCACATGCTACAGCGAACCGCCACTTTGTCAACTGTTTTAACGTTGTCAACTGTTAACTATTAACCTCTTTAACTCATCTGCGACTTAACCTGCCACACTTATTTTATTCAAAACAAATGTCTAAAGCAGAACTCATCGACTAGCTCAATTAACCTCTGTGATTTATTTTCTTCCTCTCAAAGTCCATGAAGTCGGTGGAGAGAAAAGTTGGAAAATCGTTTTTAAAGTAATGTAATGAAAAGCAGCTTTCAGAGTATTTTTTTAAAAACATTAAACAACAATATAACCGAGACTATCAGTAAAAGAGCCAACACAGGGCGGCAGTTGGTGGGAATTCTTGGCCGCCGCCGCCACCGCGCCAGCCCGGGGCCAGAGCGTGAAACCCTAGAGGAGGACGCGCCGGAAAAAACACAACAGCAACTGCTGGCTCAGCTTGAGCAGGCGTGATTGTTTCACCGCGCGTCGCTTATTGTGAGCTCCCCGCCGGACCGGACTGTCAACACCTCACCGGAGGAATGTCCGACTGGCGGGCTGACACTGTGGAAAACAAACTTGAGCTGCGGAAGTGATGTCCTGCGATAGAGCTCAAACCAACAGAAACGAACACGCCCTATCGTTCTTGGTAGAAGTACTAATCATGGCGATCTGAAATAATGCTGTGTTTCAACGTGAAAGGAAAACATTTTAAATGGTTAATTGTTTCACGAGAGAAAAAGCTGTTGACATGGGATTGTATCTCATGATGAACGAGCATCACATGACATCAGACAAAAGGAAAATATTTAAGACTTGGGAGGTTTAA
>OOFH01075651.1:0-10726 GCA_900323355.1 Merlangius merlangus | reverse complement strand
TAATATTTTGTGTCATTTAAAGCAGGAAGTGTAAGAGGGGGGGGAGCTCTAAAAAACTACAAGCACTCCTTATTTTACTACAACTACTCCTCTGTTTTCTACAGACCTATTACAGATCACTGCCGGTGGGAGGGACTTAGGGGTGTATGGTATAAACAGTAAAGAGAGAACACGGGTGTGAATTTGCACTACGGTATGGATTTTGACATTACCGTCTGACCGGTAGATCAAACGAGCGCTAAAGAAGCAGTGATGTTGTACCAGAGACGCAGTCGTTTATTCATAAAGTCATCCGGCGCACGCAGCTTTTGGCCGCGTTCTATTCGATATTCTAGAATACTCCGGGAGCTCCGGCGGGAGACCTGGAGCTCTGTATATAAATTATATAATAAAATATATAGACATCTTTAGTAATATTATGTAGGCCAAAGGCTGTGTGCGCCTCCAGACGATATTATGAATCTCAAACAACTGCGTGGGGTTCTCAAGTTAAAGACAATCGCGGGCAACAATCCCTTTCTCCTCCATGTCGCGGTTCCCAGTTCCACATCAATCTGAAGTTGCAGTTCAATCTGGACTCCAGAGAGTCAAAGCCTATGTTTCTTCCCGCAATTCCTTCTCCACCATGGCCGAGAATCAATACACGGGTCTTATTTTGCAAACCCGCACCCGCACGAACCCGAGAATTACATTCCGCACCCGACCAGTCCCGCTATAAATTGATACCGACGCCCGACCAGCACCTGAAGGAAATTAGACACATTAATGATTAGATGGAACGCCGGGGAATTACACTATCTGGTGTTTGCCGTGGTGCTTTAGGTAGCTGTGCAAAAAAAGCACATCATCCACTGTGGGAGAGTTTTAGTTTACTCCTCTGCTCCTTAACAACATCTCCAGTGCCGCCCGCAATCGCAAAACCCACGACCGACCCGCGCTGTTCAGGCGTCCGACCCGACCCGCACCCGTCTCCGACACAGTACATTCTTTTCCCCCCGTTACATCCAAATTGTGCCAGTCATCCGTCGGGTACCTGAACCCGTGCAGGACTCTGGCCGAGATGACCCCCACTACGACTCTTTACTTGTTGTGGAAGTACCAGAGGCGTCCGAGAACCCGACGCAGTCTTTAATTCATAATATCATCCGGAGGCGGACACAGCTTTTGGCTGTGATATTATACATTATATTATATTATATAGATACCTATATATTATTTAGATATACAGTAGAGCTTCCGGGAGTCCACAAACGGCAACAATCACTTCTCCTCCATGCTGCTGTTCACACTGGACTGCAGGGAGTGAACGCTGATTGGCTGTTATGTTACGTCCCTCAGGGAGTGAACGCTGATTGGCTGTTATGTTACGTCCCTCAGGGAGTGAACGCTGATTGGCATTGTTGGCATTGTATTCGACTAAATATATGACCCACTTCCAATACAGATTCACGTCTCCACCGGTGAAATTCTCCTTTAAGTTGCCCAAGTTGATAAAACAATTTGTGGAATGAGTATTTACCGCATCACTGCATTTCAGAACCTCTGTGTGTTTGATGCATCGTTACGGCGTTTCTATCTTAGCCCCACCCCCTACTACACTCATGTGCCATGTCACAGGACTCCCGGGCATTTAACAAGTACTTTTGTGTCTATAATGCGGCTTTTCCGTAACAGTATCAGTGTTTCCCCCAGTAAATGTCTCAGTCAAGGTGGTAAGCAGTCGGGGGTATTTTGCTCAAAGATGCCAGTAGGCATGAATGAAATAAACGACAGTTTATTTCCATATAAATAAACAACAGTAGGTACAAATGTTGTGCAAACATGCAGACACTACAAAATTAAAGAAAAGTGCAAATTAAATACAAATAATGGACAATACACTTAACTTTTGTATGCAAATTCAACTATTTACAGTTCCTTTTTTGGATCTTATTACTCAATATATAGGTTTAGAGAAATCTGGCTTTCAGAACTCGGTGCCTACCCACTCACTGACCTCACCGCACGTCACTGGCAGTAGATTGACAGGTGACTATGATAGACTATGCAACAATATATTCACCCACCAGATGTCGCCGTCTCAATTGCACTCAAAAAACTTTATTGGCACGACTAATGTTGTAAACAGTATTACCTGAGTATTACGAATGCCTTTTTTTTTTTTTCAATACATTGGTGGTCAAGGCGGGGCCCTAGTCTTGTTAAGGCAGCCGCCTTAACAAGGTAGTGCTGGGGGAAACCCTGAGTATGGAAGCGTATCTTTGGTGCGTGTAACGCCCGCGTCTTCCCCCAGGGCTCTGTGGCCATCGCCGGGGCGGTGGTGCGCTGGCTGCAGGACAACCTGGGCATCATCCAGACCTCGGAGGAGCTGGGTACGTGGCCAGAGGAGCTCCGTCTGTAGGCCCTGGTTAAGGCCCTAACCCTACCCCTACCCCTCCCCCTTAACCCTACGCCTACGAACGGGCACGACAACCCTTCAATACCCGGTTACAGTACGTCATTAGTAGTCGTTGACAGGGTTTTGATCTTTACATTTTTATTTATTTTTTGATACAAAATCAGTCTCTGGAATATCATAGGGGTATGGTGGTAGGGTGAAGGGTTTGGGATAAGGGGTGTTAAGCTCAGTTTCAATTCAAAGACATGGTTGACGTTATGAACCCAGGAAAATGGAGGACATCTAATAAAAATTGACGATGTGTGTTGTGTCTTTTGGGGAATTATTTTGGCATTCATTCCATGAATTTATCCATTGCGATCAATATATTTGTATGCTGGAAAATCTGTTTGGCATTTAAAGGTGTTGTATGTCATATGTAGTTATATGTTATATGAAAACCTCAACCAATCAGAATAAGAAATCGTACGGTGGCTTGAATTCCACGTTTGGAATTCTTTTATTGTCTGGTATTGATATCGTGGTTTCTCCCCCGCTAAATGCAGAAAAGATGGCCGCCTCCGTCGGGACCTCCTACGGTTGTTATTTTGTCCCGGCGTTTTCCGGACTCTACGCCCCCTACTGGGAGCCCAGTGCAAGAGGGTAAGGGGCCGTGGTAAAATGTCTTGTTTTGTATAAATAACAGCCGTCGGTCTTGCCGAATCCCACAGTGGACACAAGGTGTCAAAGTGGTAAGCATTAGTACTACATATTTTTACTTTATTTTACTTATTATTTTATTTTTGTTGTAAGACAATGTTTCTACGTGAAGCACTTTGAGTCTGGCTTGTGCAGGAAAAGTGTGTATGCTTTATAAATAAAGATGTCATGCCTAAAGCGTACAAATTATGTTTCAATGTCCAAATAAAAAACTAACGAAGGATTTTATATCAGTTATTGAAATACTTGAACTGAGCCCTACCTTTTTTGTGAATTTTGCTCATTCAAAAGCTAAGCTGTTAAATCATTGCCATAGGGCTTTAGATTTTTGGTTAAAGGTCAAAGGTGATTGTGATTAGACGTTACTAGCCATTTTGAAAGACTGCTTCTCGTGACATCACAAGTGGGCGTGTCCAACTAGATGTACGACGGATCGGTTATCAACGTTTGCTACAGTCCACTGGGTAGGCTGGTAGACCGATCTATCCTGCGTACATCAAGGTGGACACGCCCACTTGTGATGTCGGTAGAGGCAGATTTTCAAAAGGGCTTGTAACGGCTAACCACACTGACACCTGGTGGTGTAATGTGGGACCTTTTTATAAAGCAGAAGAAGAAAGCGTTCTGTATTTGTCAGGTAACAAAAAAATCTTACGCCACAGTAGCAATCCTCGCTAGCCTGGCTACTGCCAGACCAAGCTCAATCGTAAATTGCACGTTGGTCCGGGGAGGCTGCTGTCATTTTTCTTCAGCACAAGAGGCGTGATCGACGGGCCTAGTTTAATTGACTGTACGCCATTGGCTGCCTGCCGTCGCTTCCCTGTCATCATTGTGTTAAACCAGCCAATAGCGCCCCTGGGGGAGAAGCCAGCTTGGTGATTGGCTTCTTCAAATACGCATCAGAAGCAGAAAGATTTGTTTTGCTCTTCTCCAGACCCTTCTGCAAGGCGAACTCAAATCGCCGGCAGAATGGGCTTGGGGTCTAAAATCCTCCCCATGACTCTTCTCTGTCCTTCCCCCTCTCTGGTCAGGATCATTTGCGGGCTGACGCAGTTCACCAACCGCAAACACGTGGCGTTCGCAGCCTTGGAGGCGGTGTGCTTTCAGACGCGAGAGGTAAGATGTGTTTGCATGCGGAAAACAATCTCAAATAATTAGCAACATCTCCTGTCAACAGTGGTGAGGAAATGCTATCCCATAGTATGTAGTTCAAGTTCAAGTGACTTTATTTTGTACCCGAAGGTCGATTTTATTTTTGTGTTGTTTTTGATATGTGCCTCCTTTTTTCTTTTTCCTATTTGTGTGTATGAGGATCCTTTACTGCAGACAAAATCTACCTTTGGGTACAAAATAAAGTATTTTGAACTTGGAACTACAGACCTTGGTTCGGTCAGGAGGTGTTTTGATATTTGTCATCCAGCTCGTTTTTATGTGCATTACCATTTGTATTGTACACTTGGGTGTTGTACAATAACAAACTGATTCATGTTTAAAAAAAATCCTTAAAAAGGAAAATCTTTTGTAGGGGTGCCCAACCTTTTTTGGTCCAAGATTTTTTGGTCCAAGATCCACTTTTAAAGTTGATCTTAAAGTTGATAGTGCATCGAGATCTACCAAGCCATATAGAAAGCCGTAGCGTAGCCACAATTAACTGTGCACAATAGAACACTGTTTTCTGACACAAAGATAAAGTTTCAACAATAATAATACATTTATTGAAGTAAATGTGCAAGGTGCAAAGATTAAGTACAAGTAGGCCCAGGACGGGCCTGTAACAAGACATCTCTGTGGGACACCTGGCACTGAGAGGAGGAAGCTACTCTCTCATAGTCCGGACAGTAGGAGCCGAGTGCCAGCCGTAAGCAGGCCGCGAGGTGGTCATCAGTCATGGTGGATCTGTATTTTGACTTGATGATTTTCATATGTGAAAAGGCAGACTCGCACAAATATGTTGATCCAAAAAGTGCAGTCAAATTCGTCTGAGGTTTGTCTGAGGTTGGGGTACTTGTCTTTCTGCAGTAGATTCCAGAATTGGACCTTCATATCAGGCGTTGCTCTGGATTTCAGCTCCATGTCATTTTGCAGCGTGAGGATTCTCATTCTCAATAGCACAGCTATCCAGGTTGAAGAGTGATGCCGCTGTGGACATTATACAATCCACATCTAGATTTTCACCAAATGGAAAACTGACAACAGGTTAAACTGATGCAAAGTCAGTAAAGCACCTGTCAAATTCAGACAAGATGCTCTGCACTTGACCATCATAACGTGCACTCTCTCGCGCCCTTTCGAGTCCTTAGTTACAACCTAGCAACCATGACCCACATGCGCAGATAGAAAAGGGCGCGTGAGATTTTTTCCCTCCATTATGCCTGATGTAGCCTGTATTGTACAAATATAGGCAACACACTGTCTTTAAGACTCATAATATCAGAGAACATCCCCGTCAGTTCGGCCGCGGCGCAATGAATGAATAAAGATCGTAAAAATACATTTATTTTGACAGTTGTGCCCGAAGTTACTACTTTACAACCTCGTTGATGACCAACAATTAGAAATACTGTACTTTTAATTCAGCCTTGGGTGAAATCTTTCCTGCTGTCGGCTCCCAGACCGTAGTCGAGGAGCACAGGGGAGACGTTCCCTCCAGGTCCGATGTTCTCTCGGGGGGTAACACCCTTTACTTCGACAGTGAGTCTGCTACTTATAGGTCGGAATGAAGCGCCCACCGATTATTGACAGGCTGGGTCCTTTATTTGTAGTTCCACTGACTTAACAGTACACGTTTGCACAGACACAACCGCACTCGTTCATTCACTAAACTGACACACGCAACTGTTAGCTCTCCTCGCTCGTCCACTCACACGCTGAAGTCACTCACACACACATTGCCATTCTCGCGCACACACATACGCTACTCTCGTAACAGAAGCGTAGTGTGTACTGAATGCATGTTGATATCGATACACTTCCTATAGGGGGTAACTACATTGGCACGACACCGGCTTCCTCCATCACAACATTTCTCAGGATCGACTCCAACTCAGCCCGCGATCGATTGGTAGACCGCGATCGACTGGTTGGGCACCCCTGGTTTAGCATTTCATCACCACAGATGTTGCTAATTGTTACTCAATTTTCTGGGTTCTGGGCGGCATGGTTCTGGGCGGCATGGTTCATGGCGGCGCGTCTAGATGCAGCAACCACTCACTCTCCCGATAATGTGGTGTTTTGTTTGTTTAAAGGGGCACTATGCAGCTTTTTTGGCTTAATTGACCATAATATAATGGGTTAAGAGTCATAATGATGGTTCTATTACACTTTTCGGTTCGATTGGTCGCTGTTTCGACTCCCCCTAGCGCATCTTGGCGGAGAAAGGGAATATGCAAGTTTCTGCAGGTGACCTGCCGCCCACTCTCGCTGGAGTCTCGGGTCTCGCGAATTAACAAATTGCTTTACGGCACTACAGACCCACAAACACGGAACCGGCTCGTTATAAACACAAGTAGTGAAGGGATTGTTACATTCATCATGGATCAGCCGACTAAAAAGAGACAGAGAAACCCAATGTCGGGGAGAGAAAAGGGAGACTGACCGACAGAGAGGCCAGACACGAGTAAACGTTGGGCGAGGAATAGCGTGAACTGAAAGAAAAAGAAGACTGAAAATCGGACGCCGACTTGGCCGTGATGCTTTTGAAATTGTAAGTGCCCTTGGGTGAACTTTATCTTTGTGGCTTTCTTGATGTTAATAATCTCTGTAAAAATGTGTTTGCTCGACCGTTTCGTGAGCCCTGTATGTTTCTAGCTTGCTTGCTTGCTGGGGTGTTAGCGTACTCGCTACCAAACGCCTTTTTTTCCATGTTTTTTTTGCTGTTCGTCTGTCTCGTCCTCCAGATACAGGCTAAATCCCAGAATCCAGGTTCTTGTTTATTTAGATCGTAGACGGCTATTCAAATGTTCCAGATTTTCCTAAGAGTGTAGCATGTATCATGTGATATGTCCGGCTGGCGATATAATGCAGTACCCTGCACTTGAGCTGCTAGTTAGCAAATATCCGTTGGTAACAGAACTGTTACATTTTACGAGACGTGAACCTCCATAATAGCTTTAGCCATGTTATACCTTTGGTGTAGTTCCCCGCGTGTAAACATGTTTGTAAAAAGATGCTTTGTATTTTTTCTTAGTTACAAGCGTTGGCAAACAGCATTGTTATGAGTTATCGTTACGAGGCTTGATGACCCGGTACAGCCACCACCGTCATCTGAACTTGTGCGGGTACTAGTGTCTCGAGGAAATCCAGAGAACCATAAAGAAGATGCTAGACAATAGCCGTAAGGCAATAACAAACCGTGAAGAACTGTCACTTGCATTTTTTTCAATATCCAAAATAAACATTTTTCTAACCAAAAAGTGTGTATTAATGAACAAATGAATGAAAGGTGATGCAAACATCTGTTATATAAAAAAAGGGAAACATTTGAATACCATGTACAATAATATTTATTTACAATGTTTACTTGCAAACGTTTGCTCGTAAACATAAATGTGTCCCTAATCTTCCACACACAGCATCTGCCTATGATAACTCTCCCGCGGGGACTAGCGACAGCATACCATCTCGCTGTCTGAATCCAACCCTAATTCCGTACAGAAGTGACGTACTTGAGCAGATACATAAATGTAATATTGCTGCGCAAATTGTTCATGCTATCGTTATGTATTATGTTGGCCAACACTCTTACACCGATCGTTCTGTTCAACCAAAGATAAAACAATTCTGATCTAGGATATAAATTCTCCCCATCAACTATAAAAAAGGATGGGTTTACAAATACACCATTTCAAAATGTATAACCTTCTACACTTTATGAACATCTACTTCGGACATGGCTCCACGCATTCGCCGGCTTCTTTGAAAACAAATGCACATGGCTAGCGTAGAAGTGCATGGGGAATGGTCGTCAACGATTTGTTATGACAGTGTTTTAAAATATCTACTACGAAGCTGTAGGGGGAACTGTGTAGAGAAAATTGCGAGCGTAAACCGAGAAAACAGCGAAGAAATGGCCGATCCTGCATGACATCTGCAAGAGCAAGCTTTGCAACCTCTTTGACATTGCAACAGAGACACTTAAGGAGCTTGGATTACTTTGCCGTCCTGCGATCTCATCGGACTCAACTTCCACTCTTCCCCCAAAAAGGAGACGTCGGAAGCAGTGTGTGAGGAAGCAGAAGAGGGTCAAGCATGGATGTATTCGAGCTATGCCAGCGGCTGGTCCAAATCGCACAGCCATACAATCCATCCTCCTGGCTAATGTTAATCACTGGACAATAAAATGGACCATATAAGACTGATGAGGTCAGCGAATCGTAAAGTGAGTAACTGCGGTGTGCTTGTTTTCACCAAAACACGGACTGGAGGAGGCGGGGTCTGTGTTTACATCCGTGATGCGTGGTGCCGTGACGCTGCGATAGTATGCAAACACTGTTCACCACTGGCGGAGTTTATGATCATAAGGTAATGTCCATTCTACCTGCTGATGGAGTTTACAGCGATTTTGCTATCGCGGTGTACATCTCTCCAGCCTCCACCAGCAGTGACAGAAATGAGGCACTTTGTGAACTGTATCAGGCCATCAGTAAACAGACAGCACACCCAGATGGATTCATCCTCGCTGGAGATTTGAATCATGCTCTAAAACTCTACCAGCATGTTGATTTCACAAGAGGAGATAACATTTTGGATATGGTCTAGACTACACACAAAGGAGCGTGCAAGGCCTCCTCCTTGCCCAACATCGGACTCTGATCACATCACTGTTATGCTAATGCAAGCACAAGACAAAGAGTGAAAGTCACCAAACCGGTTCGGAAGCAAGTACGTGTGTGGCCAGCCTCCTCTGCTCTTCAGGACTGTTTTGGAACAACAGACAGACAGGGAAATGTTTAAGCAGGCAGCCACATGGTACAACCACACAGACATTGAGGAGTACACAGACACTCTTACTTCTTACGTCAGGAAGTGCATCGATGATGTGACTCACACAAAGACCATCATAATTCGCCTTCAAAGCCGGGGACGAAACTGGCCTGAGAACAGAGCCAACCTGTCTCGTGGCATCAGGAAAAGCAAAACAGGAAAATAGAAAAAAAAGATAACCTGCCACTTCAAAGGCGGCAGAGACGCGCAGAGCCTGTGGCAGGGCTTTCAGACCATCACGGACTACAAGCCCGCGCCACAGATCTGCGACGACAACATCTCTGCTCAACAACCTCAACAGCTTCTTTGCACGGTTTGAAGCCACAAACAACACAGACCCAGAGAAAACTCCACCCACCCCCCACGATCACGCTCTGTGCCCGTCTGCTGCCAGTTCGAAGAGGACACTCTCCACTATCAACCCCCGAGGACTGAGCAGAGGAGCTTAAGGATGTCTTCAAGGATGTCTTTAACACTTCTCTGAGCCAAGCTGCTGTTCCATCACATTCCAAGGCCACCATCATCATACCTGTGCCAAAGTAACCTGCTCCATCCTGCTTCAATGGCTATCGCCCTGTGGCATTGACCCCCATCATCAGGAAGTGTTTCGAACGGCTAGTCATGTCACACATCAAGTCCATCCTCCCCCCCAGCCTGGACCCTTTTCAGCATCAATGGCGAAGAAAGCACAGCGGCGCCTCTACTTCCTCCGCAAACTGAAGCAAGAAAAGCTCCTCCACCCATCATTTGCACTTTCTACCACGCATTGAAAGCATCATGTCCAGCTGCATCCCTGTATGGGGCGGGAGCTGCACTGAATACAGCAGGAAAGCACTGCCATGCTTAGTCAACACAGCTGGAAGGATCATTGGCTCCCTTCCTTCAAAGACACATACCGCCTCACCCGAAAAGCGACCATGATTGTGAGCAACGCCAACTACCCTGTGCAAAGTCTGTTCAGCCTCCTGCCCTCTGGGAGAAGGTATCAGAGCCTCCATGCCCGCTCCACCAGACTCACAAACAGCTTCATCCACCACCAAGCTTTCAGGAAGCTCAATTCTCTCCCCTCTCTCTACTCAGCGACATGCACCAGCCAGGGTATCTGCAGGTTTCAGCAAGTCAAATTTAAGACTTTTTAAGACCTTTTTAATACCACCTTGAATGAAATTTAAGACCTAAAACACGCGATGGCGGGGGTTGGCAACAGACGCGAGCCAACTTCAGAAATGGACGTCTTCCAGCCAACTGTCCTTGAGTTTGCACCTACCCATTGTCGCAGACTAGCTAGCAAGCACGCATATAATCGCTTATATATGCAGCTAGCAAGAAAGAAGCCTCTCTACATGTCCTTCCTGAAAAGTCCTACACGAAAAATAAATAGTCCTGCCCCGACAAATTTAAGACCTTGAGTTTCAGTATTTAAGACCAGCATAGAACATTTGTAACGAATTAAAGACTTTTTAAGGCCTTAAATTTCGAAACATGAATTTAAGACTTTTTAAGACATTTTAAGGATGCGCGGACACCCTGTAATATCAGACGATGTACAATCGCAACAAGGTTGTATCAGACAATTATATTGAAGGTCAATTAGGCCAATGACCGAATTACGTTCGGCACAATTGGCACAACTCGCATTGAAACTGA
>OOFH01075648.1:0-12342 GCA_900323355.1 Merlangius merlangus | reverse complement strand
TATATATTATATCCGTGAATTCTCTTTCCTCTAGAACTTGGCTAAAGAAAACACGACTGTAATTGATTTCCCATCGGCAACATGAACATACACATACAAATGACTACCCATGAAAATTCATCAGGGCTCCTTGATGATACATGGTGCTCAGATATGCTTTTATTCTTAGAAGTGACAAAGGAGGGTATAAAAGCACAATATCCTCCCTTCCTCCGTGTCATACGACCATAATGCTGCAAACCTAGAAGCCGTCTTTTCGGTTCCTACAGTGCACCTCAAATGAGCATCACTTAAAGCAGTCACTTGATCATGTGCTGTAGTCGCTGCCATACTGCACCGCCAAACCACCTTGAGTGTAGCATAGCCGTAATGGCCCTCCTTTTTCTTCTGCCTCCTCTTCTTTTCCCTTCAGAAGTGGGATGCATGTCCCGTCTTAATTACTTCCCGATCACGGCGTTATAATCACTCTCAACTTAATTACAGAGGACATAGTCGTATCAATTCAGGAATTTATCATCCCACTTGTGCTTCTCAGCCAATCAGAAGCGAGAGCTACTGCCCGCTATTCTACAGTATATGGTCACTGCCCTGATATTCTACGGTATCAGGTCACATGGACAGTTAGTCTAAAAAATGATTAAAGCGCGCGCCCGCGCCGACAAACTGCAAAAGGGTTTGAAAATGGTTCCGACTTTTAGCCTAAGTTGTGCACAAGAAAGCAAAGAAAGTAACGAAAATATTGAGCCTTCGACAAAAAAGGTGAAGCGGCTATCAAACGAAGAGCTTTTAGCATCTATTGAGGTGAAATAATTTGTCAGCTTTGTCTGTGACTTTGAGTTTGACTGCGCACGCAAGACGTTTCCCAGCAACGCCTGACTTTTATGAACGGAGTGTTCGTTAGTTTTTGAAATTTAAAGTGGGATGATAAAAAAATAATCGGGCAATTTTTTTGGATCGATTCTGCAAAACATCAGGCTCGTTTGGCTCGACGAGGCGTATCGCAAAAATGCTTACCATGGCTCGACCAAACTCGCCTGATATTTTGCCGAATCAAACCAAAATGGCCCGATTATATATAAGTATGTAGCCGCCCTCCAAAACAGGATGACTGATGTGTGATGGTTTATTTACTTCCATTATGGATAGCGTATGTCCTCCTGCATGGTGGTGGCTGACGATGGATTAGCTCTACCAGGAGAATACAGCCATTGCATATTCTAGCTGGCTTGTACCATTCTGACTCCTCTAAAACACATTTGTGTATGCTATTCATGGCCCGAAAGGCAAAAAGAATAACTATAATATTGTCTTTCTCAGTGACTTATTCATTTGGCCAAGGGTGTTTGTAGCAGATAGCAACACTGTTGTAATTTAAGCATGTGTATTGACACCGCTGGCAACCAAACTGAGTTAACCGTAAACAATGGCCAACGGTATCGGCTTACAGTCAATGGTATGTTGCAATGTTCATGGAATGTTGAACAGTTGATGCTAATTGGTGGGTCACTAACCGGGTAAGAATAGCTGGCTTTTTATGGTGGACAAGCACTTCAACATACACACAATCACAAATGGACAGACATGCATGCACAAGTGCCTTATCATGCACAGACATGTGCACGCCTATATACACACACACACACACACACACACACACACACACACACACACACACACACACAATGCCCTCCAATTCCCACAGTCTTAATGATCTCTGCAGTCAAACAGTCATGCATGATTTCTCCACTGATTATCCTTGCCACTGATTGCAGCCCTCCTGCTCTTGGAGATTGGCCACTTAAGCATGTTCACGGGCATACAAACAACGCATTTAGCAGCGTTGGTCCTCCTCAACAACTATTACCGCCTACACTCCTAAAGCAATCTAATGTTACGGTACTTTTTTTTTCTTTCCTTTTCTGTTTGCTGCAATCAAGGCTGACTGTACAAAGCCCTGTTTTTGCTAATGGAGGGGAGCGAAATCCATCAGTGGGCTCACACACCCATTTATTTCTGTCATTTTCTGCTCATTCACCAGGGTTTAACCTTGCGTATTTATGTTACTTTTCCATAGGCCGGCACCAGATGTCTCTCTCTCCATTCATTGGTATTGTCATTTTTTTGGTATTTATTTAACAGTATTTATTTGTATCTACCTGATGAAAATACCCCCCGGCTTCTTATTTTTTGTCCGACTTCGTACGCACCACCACCAAATTGCTGCTGCCTTCGGGCCTGAGAGGGCAACGTTTGATATCGGCACTGGTGTCTTGAAACCAGGGCAGCCGAGTGGAGAAAAGGTGGGAAATTAAAGTTGCAGCCACTGGCACGGCTCGTTACCCTCTGTCTTCAATATGGAAGGCCCTCATACACACCCTAAATCCTCTCGCTAAACCCCACTAACCCCCCAGAAGTCCCTCAGCTAGAGCCTAATTTTCCCGCGATCACTCTCGTATGCAATTACATCCTCATGGCAGTATTTATGTAAATTTCTTTAAAGAAAGATACTTTTAGTCACGTTTCCAATTTGAATTTCCAATCTCTGAAAACGATATGTAGTAGAAAGTATAATGATTATTCAAGTAATCATGCATGCTTTGAGCGACACTGCATTCCGCAAGTGGAAAACGAATAAGCGTGTCATGTAGTTCACACTTAAAGTCCTTTCAGGGCATGTACCAACTGTTGATTGCTTTGCACTGGTTATCTTGGTCTGGTGACAGTAAGTACGATGGCCAAGATGTGTCGTGCAAACTGCATATCCAAAAAAGCATTAACAGAAAACACGGCTTTTGCATTTCTGTTGGGGCGTTTGCTTTTGTATTGTGGCATCTGCAATTTGTGTTGTGGCTACGGATTCATGTAGTGGCAGTGGCGGTTGTGTCTGGCCTTTTTCTTTTTTTGTGGTGCTGGCAGTTGTGTTGGACCTTTTGCATTTATTTTTTAGTGTTTGCAGTTGTTTTGGCCGTTTCACTTTTTTGGGGGTTTTTGCTTGCGTTTTTTGGCTTCTGCATTTATTTTGTGGTGTTTGCAGTTGTGTTGGGGCTCTTGCATTTATTTTGTGATGTTCGCAGTTGCATTGGGGCTTTTGCATTTATTGTGTGACGTTTGTAGTTGTGTTGTGGCTTTGCATTTCTTTTGTGGTTTTTGGAGTTGTGTTGTGTTGTATTTTTGCATTTATTTTGTGGTGTCTGGAGTTATGTTGGGGCTTTTCCATTTATGTTTTCCGTAAAACGTTTTGGATTTGCAGTTGATTTGAAACGTCTTGGCTACCTTGTTAATATATTAACGGTTACATGTTGGTGTTCTGGTCAAGCCAACACAATCGATGAATGAATGAGGATGAATATGTGATAATGCTGCTGCTGAACTGGCAGTGACAAACAAAGTACAAGGTAATAAAGATGAATGGCTCCCCGATAATTGTGCGAAAAATGTTTTGCCCGTGAGTAAAACAACAGCACTTCCCCCTTCTGTTTGCACCTTGTGTACTAGGTGGAGTGTGATCAATGACAATGATGAAAAAATATGATGTTATTAATTTTCCCTCTTGCCAGGAATTATATAAATAGGGGAGCAAGCTGGGAGAATTATGATCCAGAAATAAACAAGAGACATTGTTCTCAACACAAAAAAACGTGGCCTTGTATAACTTCTCGAAGGGTAATGTTTTTACTGATGTGTGAAATTGAAATTTATATCGAGCAAATAATGTGTCATTTTTGTTCTGAAAATAATATCATATGTAATAATATATCTAATAATGTCAACATGGTTATGATTATGTTAATATAATATGAATGAACAAATTGCAAATTTTCTATGCTTTTTCAATTTAATTCATAAAAGCTATCTTGTCGAACCTATTAAGGCTGCAGATCTGTAGCCCAGCTGCAATAATACACACCTTTTCGTACCAGTTATAGAAGTACATACTGTATGTTTTTTGAATGTTCTTTAGGATTTTTTTCAGGTTTCAAAAGTTTTTTTCACATTGGCAAAAAACGATTACAGAAACGTTTAACCTTTGTTTAAAGATCTTTCGAACTTGATAATCTGTTCAAGAGTGGGGAGCTCACTGTTCTAACAAGCAGAACCGGTTCGAGAACATTTGGAGCACAACTATACATTTACAATCTTTAATTCATGTTTTTATTTTCTAAAACTGCATTTCTTCCTCTATGTTATTGTCATGCCCAGAAGTCGGAGTGAGCTCAATGTAAACTTAAGCATTTAGCACTGGCTCATTCAACAGCGAACACAACGATATTCAACCCAAGTTGCAGTGATGTTTTCCAACCTTAAACATCAGCTATGTGACTATTGCTCCAGTGTTACTAAGGCAAAGCTTACATTTAATGACTTCCTAATTAAGGCCCGTCAGTGCAACACAGTTAGTGAGTTACTTCAAAGATTGCGCTCTCTAGAAACACAGACCCTGGGAAGGAACGGAAACACACTATGCTACACTACACTACCCTCACTCTCTCTCTCATCCCGACCTATGACGAAGCACAATTACAAAGAGCGTAGATTCATATATCATGTACAGTTCCTCAATTCATACAGTGAACTCCTGCTGGTGTTGAGTGCGTCGTCTTCCTTCCTATTTCCACTCTGCCTGTTTCAACTTTCTTCCGCGACACCGGTGGCATGAAGGCTGATTTCCAAGTTCTACCTCTGGCATGGTGCACAGCGCCGATGTGAGCCGCTCTGGTCCAGCCCACCTCATTATGAGTCATCTCCTTTATAACAGCGAACGGAAAGCAAGCGCTGAGAAAATACAACAAACAAGCCCCCTTTTTCTCTCTGTGTCGCATCTGTCCTGCCGCTTGCCTGATTGCTTTGTGGGCAATGTTTAATTGCCAATTAGGCTGAGTCCAGGACAGCAATAACGATAGGTGGGTGTGTGTGGGTGTGTGTGTGTGTGTGTGTGTGTGTGGTACTTGCTTGTGTGAAGTCCTTGCTTGTCTGTTTGTGTGTATATGTGTGTAGATAAGATGTGTGTATGCGTATGTTTATTTGAGGCTGAAAGTCTTCAAGAAGGGTAAAGAATGAAGTGACATGTACATTTGCCATGGAATTCACATATGCCATGGAATTCATAGGGTTTTTATGCGTGGGTGTGTTTGTGATGTACATTTGGGCCACACAAAAATAGAAACAGATAACATAGAAAAAATAAAGTGTTTAATGTGTAGGAGCTACACAAATCAGTAATACAACGGATGCTTATCTTACACAGATATTGTTCTTCTGAAATAGATTTTTGTAGGTTAACACTCCACCTGTCTCCGCATCCGCAATACAGAACATAACAATTTTGGCCTAATTGCAAAACATGCAATTAGACTTGGCAGGAAATTGCAATCGACTTGTGCACTTCTTCGGCCCTAGTTACCACCAAGGGTAATGATACAACAGCAGAACATAGTGACCAAGTACACCCATTGTTAATATTTAAGTGCTTTCTTTTGAATGATAAAACACTTCTTCCCCCTTAAATGTCCTTTTTAAAACTCAAATCAACTGTGGAGCAAACACTGTGTGTTTCGTTCACCTTTATTTTCCGGTCATTTTGTCACAGTATAATTAAGTGTGTTGTGCTCTGCAAAAAGCATAGTCCATCCTCATTGTGTAAACAGATGGCAAAAGCCATCTGTTCCAATGAGTACAATGAAATTAAAGAGCAACAACTCATTGGCTGTCTGTAGTGGCTACCCAAAGAAGATTTCACTTTTGCCATTTATTTGTGAATGATAATATATCAACATTTGGCTTACGTTGATAATACCACTAAGGCTAACAGAGCTTGTGCAAGGAGCAACACCCACCTAACATCCACACTGGAACCAGGGATTAAATGTTCTTATTGACTTCCATTGGTGTGAATTCCCTTCAATATTTTATCCTTGTACTTTGCGGATTTATTATTGTTATTGACTTCTGGATGTCATAGAAGATTTACCATTGTCTAAGCAAGGTAAAGCGTGATTCATTATTACAAATCATAGATCCTAAATATATGTTGTAGTCACAATAAAATATGTTCCAAACTGTAATATGTATTTTCACTGCTCACACATTGCCTCCCACAAGCAGATTTTGGCAGAAAAGAAACATTTATTGAAAGAGATTGTTTTGTTGGTGATGACTTGCATGGGGGGATAATTGGTATTTTACAAAACATTTTCCATCTAAATACCCATTCTCATGCAGCAGTAGTTGAAATAAAATCCAACATGAACAACAACAACAACCCATCAAAAAAAAAAGAAGGTTATTTTCCCCAGGGAAAATTCAGCTTTTCACCTTGGGCCAATACCATTAAAACATTAAAGGAAAAACATTATTTATTAGAATTTAAAAGATTATCAATGTCAAATAAGATAATTGCAGTCATGCCCACAAAGCTTTAAATGTATAAACATGGAAACTGCAGCTATTTTCTGGCTTTAAAGTATGAATGAAAATTTAAAGATTTGGTAATTCTTCAATCTTTATTATTTATTCAATAGTAAAGACATCTATGCATGACCTCCGTCAAACTATAACACATTCAATAACACTATCCTGTACACATTATTTTCATGAGCATCCACACATTGTGTAGTTCCATACAGGAACATGAAACCATGAGGCTGAATGTAAAATAGGACGAGTCGGATCCGAAACGGAAACAAAGTGGTACAAACAAATGAAGACGTGCAGTTCGCTAACCTGAAACAATTGAATTGTTGACTTCTGTAGATGACAGATTTCATCGGGAACCCGGCCCCTTGATGGATTAGGTGGTGTCGTACCGTGGTGGCCGCTGAAGCCCTTTGAGGCTAACTGTGATTAAGGGCTTTAAAATGGATTTGACTGATAGGACATTTGAAAATCATGTCCACTCCCATCGAGTATGCGTCTCGTGAAATTCATCATGCCACACACGTCAATTGATAACGTCCATTGATAATGCAGGTGAATGGAGCTAAGAGGACAAAAGACTGTCCGACTGCTTGCCTCACGCAGAACATATCCCCTCTGCTCATTAGGTCTGGAAAGTCCTCTGTCGATATTGTTGGTTTAGGCCAGGGTCTGGCATCAGTCAACCTTTCTTTGCAGTTGAAGGGATTTGCTTCATCTACATTACCCTCTTGAGTTTGCTGATGGCTGAGTAAATCTTGTTCGGAGCCGAGCTGCAAGATTAGGGCTGGATCTAGACCTGTCTCAAGACAAAAACTGGAGGTGAGCTTGAAAGATTCAAGCGTGGTTTCGAGGCTATCAAACAACAGGTCTTGTCTAACCGCAGGGATCGCTCTTGTAGCAAAATGTACAATAAAATCCTCAAAGGAAACACAGATCTCCACGTATAGCCCGTACCCCATAGCCTGGAGGCCATCCCGATCACGTGACCTCACATTCTGTTCCGCTACACGCATCAGTCTACACCTGTTGTCGACCACATTAATTATGGGTGGGAGTACTTGCCTTGACAGACAAGCTCCTGCAGCCAATCAGTGTACCAATCAAGGCGGAAGAATGAGGGGAACTTATTTATTGCAGGAAAGCTTCACTAGTGCATACTCTTATAGTCTAATAGTTTATATTGAAGGTATTGTGGAATAACTGCACTCATGGCCGTTTTGTCTCTACTAATGTCAAAGTAGGCCCTCGTCGCTTCGGGACTGGCACTGTTTTGCCATTGGCGGCCTGTATTTTAAACCTTGATCGACCCCGATTACATTGTGATTTCAGGGAATCGATGTGGTTGTGTTGTTTCTTCGCGGTTGACACACCAATTGTAAGTCGCGTTGGACAAATGCGATGATGTGCTAAATAAATATAATTGAATGTAAAAAGTTTTCAGCACAAGCGTCTTTCAAAGGCGTACCAATCAAACGGGGAGAGGTAGGTCATGAGGATTCAGCTCTTGGAGCGATAGGGGCCTACTGCACACACACACTCACACACACCTACACACCAACATACACACACATACACACACACATCACTCCCCTGAGCAGCCTGCTAACATGGTGACATACGTTTTAATCATTGGCTCATGTCCCAACCGACCGACGCTCCAGTGTCTTGGAACATGAAACGTCCCAGGGGAAGAGATATCCTTTTGGACGAAGCCAGACGTGGAAATAGGGTAGAGTAAAAGGATGCTTCCTTGATTGAAGATATCAGGGGGGTTGGGAGGGGGGGGATCTGTTTGACCCATTTCATAATGATCCCCCTCCCACACAACCTCCTTCTTAATCAACTTTTCCGAGGCTTTTTGTCACTTTTACTTAGTATTGCCAATGTAACCATCATTGGCTTGAAACAGGAAACAGGAGCCTTGATCCGTCAGTATCTCTTTGACTATTCCCACCCTGCTGAATAGTATCATCAATTCTCTCGCCACCGCCTTGGCTGTGGCGGCGCGTAGAGGAATGACCTCTGGGTAGCGGGTCGCGTTATCTACCATGGCTAGAATGTAGAGGTGGCCTCGGCTAGTCTTGGGGAGGGGGCCTACGATGTCTAATGCCAGTCTGTCGAATGGGACTTCTATCAGGGGTATGGGTATGAGGGGGTTCTGTACCGAAGGTCTCGGGGCGGTGCGTTGGCATTCGGGGCAGGCTCGGCAGTAGTCCTCTATGGCCTTCTTTACCCCAGCCAGTAAAACCTGTCCGATACCCCGTCCCTGGTCTTATCCATCCCCAGATGAGCCCCCATGAGGTGTGAGTGGGCCATGTATAGCACCTTGCTCACGTATGTTAGTTAATAGTGGAACAACCAACTGTTCTGCCTCCTCCCACACTCTCTGTACTACCCTATACAGTAACCCCCCCCCATGTACTGAACTGTGGGTATTGCCGGCCACTCACCGAGTCCCGTGATAGTCCATCATGGGTCTGCAAGCGTCCCCAGGCGTTCCTCAGGGAGTCGTCCTCAGCTGGGCTGTGGGGAACTCTGATGGGGGTGTCTGCTCAGAGGCCCGGCGTCCCCGGGGGAAGGGATTCCGTGGACGAGGCGTGGGGCTGGCGCACCACCTCTCTTGCGGGTCTATTTCTCTGGAGACTCGTCGTCGTCGGAGTCGGATTGGGATGGTGGGGGATGGGCTGTCATATAGACACGGTGGCTACGTTGCTGGCGCGGTCTCGCCCTTGGATGTCGGGGTCGGTGTGGGCGGAGCTCTGCCCCTAACAGTCTTTCAAAAATGGGGCAGTCCCGTCCAATTAGAAGGGGCTTGGGCAGGTTAGGCACCACCCCGGTCTGGACCCTGAAGGACCCCTTCGGGGGTTTGTACAGTGATGCGGCTCGTGGGGTATGTGTCAGTTTGGCCGTGAATGCAGCCCACCTCAATGTCATATCTGGGAGTTCCATCGGCCAAGTCAGGCCGGATCAAGGTGACCATGCTCCCTGAGTTGAGGAGCCCACCTGTACCGGCAGGCTCGGGGAGACGGTTATTTTGTGGGACCAGCAGGTGGCACGGAGGCAGGCTCCTCCTCATTAGTTGGACGAGCTTGCCGTGTGCATAGACACATCTTCCGCTCCGGGACGAAGGCGTGCGAGGTGACAGTTCTGACCACAGGTGTAGCATCTCCATTCCTCCCTCGGAGTGGGAGGGGCGATTTCTCTATAGGCCACGGTGGTCTATAATGCCTTTCTCCGACTTGTTCACTCCCCGTGTGCCTCGGGCCCAGCCCTTAAGGCTCCTCCCCTGTCCCCGTCCCCCAGGTGGCCCCAATGCCCGTGATTGCCTGGGACCGCTTGATGAGCGATCTAGCGCCGCTGCGCTACCTCCCATTGACTACTTGCCCGGGTTGAGGGCGCTTTCCAGGGTGCTGACGCGGTTTGTCCATGGCCGACGGTGTGGGGTTGCCACAACGCTGTATTCACCAAGCATCTTCAATGAGACAACGTTTGGTTAAAGTCACATTGTGGGCATAATAAACAAAGATACACAACAAGCCAAAGAGTGGTTCTCATGGTGTAAACTATTAAGATGGGATACAAGGTAGCCAAAAGATTAAAAAAAAATCTATTCTCATGCTCTACACATCTTGTCCAGATTGGTTATGCAAAATGCAAACCCATATTTGGACCATCTGAGACAGGTTTACTTGTCCACCTGTTGGTGTAAGGATATTTCATACAAAGTGTGGCAAACCAACTAGTAACAAAGACAAGGATATATCATATCATTTTTTTCCATGACACGATCGTTAGTGCCCAACAGGCAGAGCTTGATGAATGTGGTTTGATTCACTGGAACTCAGATCTGCCAATAAAGACGTTGTGAAGGTTTTGGAGGGGTGGGAGGGGGAGGGGGGGTCAAGTGCAGGTCAAGCAGGATGAGTAATGCGTTAATGAGTATTGCAAAATAAACATAGCAGGCTCGAGCGCTCAATATTAGGCCTTCAGAACCTGACTATCTTCAATCAAGAGTAAGAACGATTACCAACAAATTAGGTGTTATCTACTGTAAATGCTTTATGTCTGCATGTCTCATGTTTTCTATCTATCAATGACTCATTATTATTATTGATGTGCACTGCTTCAATGAAAGCCGTTTTACATTCCCAAATTCTACACTTCTTGCATTACTGCATGCCTTTGTATTCAGTTCTCTATAACATAGAAAAATGGGTAATGAAGAAATATTTAAGGTAGTGCTTTACTTTCACAGTATGCAGACCTAATTGAAGATATTTAATCTGAGCGATAAGTGGAATCGAGGAGCTCTGTCCTCGACAGATTCCATTGTGAAGGACTGCATTCTTAATTTTCACCAGCAACCCAGTGAATAACACTTCAAGGAATATATATATATATATATATATATATATATATATATACAGGTGCTGGTCATATTATTAGAATATCATGAAAAAGTTGATTTATTTCATTAATTCCATTTAGAAAGTAAAACCTGTAGAATGTATACATTCATCCCAAACAGACTGATACATTTCAAGTGTTTTTTGCCAAAAAGAAGATGATTATAGCTGACAACCAATGAAAACCCTAAATTCAACATCTCAGAAAATTAGAATATGGTGAAAAGGTCAGATATTGAAGACACCTGGTGCCACACTCTAATTAGCTAACTAACTCAAAACACCTGGAAAAGCCTTTAAATGGTCTCTCGTTTTGATTCTGTATGACACACAATCATGGGGAAGACTGCTGACTTGACAACTGTCCAAAAGATGACCATTGATACTTTAAAGAAGGAGGGCAAGACACAAAAGATCATTGCCAAAGAGGTTGGATGTTCCCAGAGCTCTGTGTCCAAGCACATTAATAGAGAGGCGAAGGGAAGAAAAAGATGTGGTAGAAAAGAGTGTACAAGCAAGAGGGATAAACGCGCCCTGGAGAGGATTGTCAAACAAAACCGATTCAAAAATGTGGGGGAGATCCACAAAGAGTGGACTGTAGCTGGAGTCAGTGCTTCAAGAAGCACCACGCACCGACGTATGCAAGATATGGGCTTCAGCTGTCGCATTCCTCGTGTAAAGCCACTCTTGAATAAGAGACAACGTCAAAAGCGTCTCGCCTGGGCTCAAGACAAAAAGGACTGGACTGCTGCTGAGTGGTCCAAAGTTATGTTTTCAGATGAAAGTAAATTTTGTATCTCCTTTGGAAATCAAGGTCCCAGAGTCTGGAGGAAGACAGGAGAGGCACAGAATCCACGTTGCCTGAAGTCCAGTGTAAAATTTCCACAGTCAGTAATGGTCTGGGGTGCCATGTCATCTGCTGGTGTTGGTCCGCTGTGTTTCCTGAGGTCCAGGGTCAATGCAGCAGTCTACCAGGAAGTTTTAGAACACTTTATGCTGCCTGCCGCGGACCAACTTTATGGAGGTGACGATTTCATTTTCCAACATGACTTGGCACCTGCACACAGTGCCAAATCTACCAGTACCTGGTTTAAGGACCATGGTATCCCTCTTCTTGATTGGCCTGCAAACTCACCTGACCTTAACCCCATAGAAAACCTATGGGGTATTGTGAAGCGGAAGATGCGAGATGCCAGACCCAACAATGCTGAAGAGCTGAAGGCCACTATTAAAGCAACCTGGGCTGTCATAACACCTGAGGAGTGTGTAACCTGCCTTAGCTCTAATTGTTGATTTTTAAAACTAAGAGATACAGATATTTTATCAGTGCATTAATTACCTCGTGGACTAGTAAAACAGAAGTCTAGATCGCTCTAGGAGAAAGGGGTACTGGCAAATGCATTGAGTGACAGAGTAAGGAATTGACACGACAAACAGGTAAGTTTTAAGTGTGTTATATTGTTTTGAATAAAGAAATAAAATAAAAATAAAATGTTTACAGTGTCAACACACACATGAGATA
>OOFH01075645.1:25544-45388 GCA_900323355.1 Merlangius merlangus | reverse complement strand
TTGACCCGACGGCCGTGGATGAGGAGGAGGAGGAGGAGAAGCAGCACAAACAGGAGAAGCGGGAGGAGGCGCAACCGGAGCCCGAGGAGCAGAAGGAGAGCGTGTGGACACAGAACCAACAGAAGCTCCTGGAGACCGCCCTGCAGCAGATCCCCCGCGGCGCCGCCGAGCGCTGGGACCGCATCGCCAAGATGGTGCCGGGCAAGACCAAGGTGAGCGGACCCGTCTCCATGACAACCGTCCACCAAACCACAAGCATCGGCTTGTTGATTTGCCCAAAATGAGCGTGTGATGAAAACGCTCATTTTGTGACATCTTGTGCCTAATAGAAACACTTTTGTGTCAAAATAAATGTTTTAACGTAGATGGACACAAAAGCGTTCCTTACACACTTTAACGTGATGCTAGGTTGACAGTTTGGTGGTTGGTCTAACTGCAAACCTAGGATCACGTCAAAGTGTGTTGCGGACATGTTTGTGTCTAGCTACGTTAAAGCTGTTATGTTACAACATAAAGTTTGACAACCACGTAGATTTGTCTTTACTTATGAGGAAAAAGGTACGTTTAAATGAATACCTACCTTTGACACCTACGTGTGGATGAGGATATCGGTAGTCGATGTTTTATTGCTTATGATGAATGACCATAAAAATATATGTCAATGTTCCAACTGCCGTTTGTGGTCCCGCCCCCAGGAGGAGTGTATGATCCGCTACAAACTGTTAGCAGAGCTGGTCCAGAAGAGGAAGCAGGCCAAGAGCTGACTCCCTGTTTCACCATCTGAGCGCCTTGCCTCTTCCTGCCACGCCCCTCCCCGACATCTACAGCCAATCAAATATCATGAATTACCTCTGTGAGCTAATCAGAAAGCTGGAAAACCTCTCTTTAGCCCAGAGGCTTATGGGTAGTTTCTGTATGAAACCTTTCACAGGTGGGTGGGGGGAGGGTAGTTGCTGGAACCATTTTTTTATTTTAGCTGATCTAATTGATGTCCATCCTAACCCCCACAGGTGTTTTTTATTTTTTAGTCTATACTAATTTGGTCAGCTTCGTTAATGAAATTATTCAAAGTATTTGTCAAAAAAGTTTTGTTTTATGCCCAATTCGATCACGGAAGATATGAATTATGTATAACCGCCCACACATTTGACATCAGAGGAGAATGGTCTAGTAACATCCAAGCTTAATGTGCCTTAGCCCCGCCCCTCACTCAAAGTACGTTGTTCAGCATTCGTTGTCTCTCGGGAACATGGCCATCGGTGGCACTAGCTCAACCATTGTTATTTCTTTCATAAATATCTTGTTACAACTGCAAATGGTTTATTATGGATAAAACAGTATTTATTTCCTTGAGTTTGTCATGTTGTTCATCTGTTGCTGGTGAAACCGTCTGTCCTGCTTGTCATCTGTGTAGGGTTTGCAGTAGACAGGTGGGACAGGTGCAGAGAAAACACTGCATAGAACTTCCGGCAAGGTATTTACTGTTGAGCAGACACCTTTAACCAATCCCACTCAACTGCCTACATTTACTAATAATGATGGTTTGAGTTGATTATGTTTTTAACAACCATACTATCTTAAATTAAGTGATCAGGGAACCATATAACAAGTTCCTTTTTCAAACTGGAATCCACATTGGATAAAAATCCATGTAACAATTTAAGTGTTTAAAAAGATTCACCTTTTAGCCTGGCTTTCATCATCAAACTAATGTTTGGTTTATTTTTTGTGAAAACCCCAGACTTGCCGGTTGAATATTAAACAACCATACTATTACACGTATGTATGGGTTACATCTTCCAGAATGTTCCGATGGTTTCACAAGTCTCCGACTCCAGTGACATCCTGTGTCGTTGGACCAGTGGCTGGAGATCTGTTAAAGAGGCTGGTCCCTGGAGTACAAAGTCAGACGGAGGTGATCCCCACCCGGGCCGGCTCGGTTCCCTCTACTTCTTGATCTTGGACGTTCTCTCCTTCCGTTTCTTCACGTGTTTCGGCGTTTTGCTTTTCCTCTTCTCCCTCTGAGCTTCTTTGATGTTCTTCTTTCGTTCCTAGAGGAGGACAGGACAGCTATCAGGACCTCACTGTGTTTGTCGGTTGGTTGGCCTGGGATCCAACAACAGGCACTCTATTTTAGGAGTGCCTAAACTTTATATTTGTATTATTTATAAGTTTATTCGACATTTCTTTAAAAAACTGCTAAGTTACATACAATTCATTTTTAGCATTTTTTTTTTAATGACCTAGGAGTCAACATTACAACACATGGATTGGTAGTGGACAAATTACATTTGACATACCTTCTTATCCACCGAGGATTCCTCTTGGTTCTCTCCTTTCTCTTCCTCATCTCTGTCTTCCTCTTCGTCAGAGCTGTCCTCCGAGCTGCTGCTCTCCTCCAGCAGTGCCGGGACCTAGAACCGGAAACAGACGCAACTCCAGCATTAACCCTTCCTGCTCTGGTGGTTCGCCTAGCCCACTAGCACCCCAAAAAATAGCTAAAATCGAAACTACTAAAATGCAATCTCCAAGTCAGGTAAATCGTAACGTCAATGATCCACACAGCAATAAGAAATTTCACTTGAGAACAGGGTACACTGACCTTTTGAACTCCAGACAGGTCCTTCCTCAGCCCCATTACGGTTTGGTAGAGAACCTGCGGAAAACATGGTCAACGTTACTAGAACTGCCTCTACGTTAGTAGAGAAAAAATAAAAATCATATAAAAAAATATTTTAAACAAACGTAACAGTGTTACACAGGGCCAGTACACAAAACCAAACGATAGAACAAGATCATATCAATATACGATAAGGCGAATAAAAAGACGGGGGGAAAAAAGCGAAACTGTAAAAATGAACAAGCGGTGAGATATGAGTGGTGTGTAAACCGCATCCTCACGTTGTCGTTCTGGGCGTGCATTGCGGCGTCCTCCTCCTTCATGGCCGCCACGTCACGCTCGTAGTGGTTCACCTCCGTCAGCGTCCGGGGGATGTAGGCCTTCTTGAACACCTGGGGGTAAGGTCAGAGGTTAAGCTTACTGTATGGGGGCTTTTACTTTGAAAGCTGGTACTGTGAGAGATGTGTGAACTCACCTCTTCGTCGACCCGGTCTTGGTCCGAGCGCTCCTGGACCGTTCTGTCTGAGGAGATATCCATGGCCTACACAAACACACACACACACACACACAAACACAGACACACATCTCGGCTTTATTATTTAATAAAACCCTGCCTAAATACAGACTTAACTTTACTAAAACTGTGCCTAAATACACAACCTAAGCTTTAATAAAAGTCAGCTTAAACACCGTCTATTCTTGTCGAATTCTGGACCTTTTTTTTTTTTTTTTGCATTTTAATGCTTTATTATAGAGTGAGATAGAGAGGAAGGTATGGTAGATAGAGGGGAGGGTATGGGAGAGAGGGGAGGACATGCAGCAAATGACCACGGGAAGGACTCGAACCGGGGTCGCTGCGTTTAGGACTGAGCCTATATGGTACGCACTCTACCCGGTGAGCCACCGGGGGCGCCCCCTAACAGAACTTTTTAAAGACATTTCACATTGTTTGCCACTTAAACTCATCATGATATTCAATCCTTTCCAAAGTGCAGCCTGAAGACAACATCTCTGCGGATCAGGCTATGACCCCCCGGGCTAGGACCTGCGCCCCAAGATGAGCTGCTGCTCGCCCCAGCCGCTCCACCTACCCGCTCCAGGTACTCGTTGATGTTGTCGCTGTTGATGGAGGGGTCGGTGATGAACTCAAACAGCTCTCTTATGGTCATCACGGCCACGCCGCGCTTCAGGAAGAAGTCTGGGGGGGGGACAGGGGATCAACAGTCAGCCTCCAGAGACCTCATCGCTTAGAGAAACTAATGGACTGACTACAGTGTCACACATGCACGTACAGTGGCAGTTCCATCTGAATTGTGTTGCATCTTCAGGCCACTAAATACATGCAGGCTTCCTGTTCTGCTGTGGGTAGTCTGTGAGGAGAGCGGTGTGTGAGGAAAAGACGTGCGAGGAACGTGTGCTGACATCTGCTATCCTGAAGGGTGAACCCCCATTTCACAAGTGCTTTGATTCCCTGCAAATAAACAAGAGTGGTCTCCTTCAGTGGTGAGCGCCCCTGGTGTGTAGTAGGACGGCGTACAAGAACTGTCAGCTACGTGTGCGAGGTGTGTGAGTGAGAGTGTGTGAGTGTTAGTGTGTGTGCCCGCTACCGTTGATGTTGCTGCAGTCCTTGCGGAGGAACTCCAGGGCGTGGGGGTGGTCGTGCTCTACTGACTGGGACACGTCGATGATGACTGCTTCACCGTTGTTGTACCTGAGCGATCAACACGGCTGTTAAGATACAAAACACAACCTTCCGGAAGGATTCCCATCCGCGTTCAGTGTCCCCGGAGGTTAAGGGGTCGGTGGTGAACGGACCCCGAATGCATCTGTAGTCATTTCCTTCCGTCTAAAGCTGCAGAGCAGTCGCATAATCGCTCTCTTATTAAAATAATGGAAACTAATACGCTAGCTGGATTAACCATACTTTTGGGTTTCTGCTGACAAAGGAAACCAGAATTGTTCACGCTAATGGGGACCTTCCCCATTTTCCCTTTTGAAGCAGATTCATTTAATTGCAAATATATGCAATAAGAGGTTAATAAGATGATCAGAATGGTACAAACATAGTGGGACTAATACCGCTGAAGACACTCACAGTATGTTGAACTCGCTGAGGTCGGCGTGGACCAGGCGGGCCTCCTGGTACATCTTCCTCATGTGCTCGATGACCTGCAGGTACAGTTCGCACGCCTTGGAATCGGACAGCGCCGCGTTCTTCAGCAGAGGAGCTGGCCTGGAACCACAGATACGGACCCGGTCAACAAATCCTGCACTGGCGCACCTTCCAATTTTCCCAACACTTCCCAAATCAGATGACTTTATTCAATCCGGGGGAAATGGATTGATAGAACAATGTTAATTGGCCCTCTGATGCAAACAAGCAGAACACTGACTGGCCATTAAATTAACGAGCAGAACACTGTCCTTGGTCCTTACATGTCTTCCTTGCCGATGAAGGTCATGAGGAGGACATGACTCCGGAGCATCAGAGGTTCTGGACTGGGAATCCCAGCTGTCTGCAGCCTAAACCCCAGAGGCCAAAGGTTACATAGAATCATCTGGAAGAATCCTCCTTCCCAGCATCCTGTGAGCCAGATGTTTGGCTAGCTCACCTGAGGAGGTTCCTCATCTCCTTTTCGGCCCACGTGCGCACCATCTTCCTGGGGTTGCCTTTGCAGTAACCATGGCGAAACCTGCAAAAGGCACAGAGGCAGCACTGAAGATGGCCTGTGCAGCTGCCCGTTTGTGTGTGTGCGTGTGTGTGAAAGAGGTTAACAGACCATGCTGAGGACGTCTCTGTACCTGAACTCTCCGCTGACGTATTTGTCGCGGTCCTTGAACAGTAAGATAGACGTCTTGTAGATCTTGATCGCTCTGTTCTCTCCAGCGGCTGTGGTGGCGTGGTACACGTTGGCCTGGTTGTTACATCACAACATCCCAGTTGAGAGAGACACACAGACAGACAGAAAGACAGACAGACATATAGAGTGTGTGTGTGATCGCACCTCTTTCCCTGTGCTGATACACCCGTTGATCTCAGAGATGATTCCACGACTGAGCATCTTGAAGAGGATCATCCTTGTTCTGGGATCCAAAACCTGCAGAAGGAGAAGTTTCAATATAAAAGTCCTCCTCTAGAATGTTAATCTAGAACATGACACATGGCCAACTGGAAGCATCGTGGCCTCAACAATTCTATTTGTCTCTTGACTAAAAGTGTTAACAACACTATGAATGTTATTATTTTCATGTGCTTTACCTGTTCAACTGTAGCCCGGTCCGACTTGTCTTTCACTCGGAACCTAGAAAGCAACAGATTAAGACGGATGCGGTTGCTACAAGAGTAAACAGCCTTTGTTTGTCATTTAGGTCAATGCCTCTTCCTGCAAATGCTCAGAAAATAGTATCTTTGCATCTTCGGATAATGTTGGTAATGATAGGGAATCAAACGTACGTGTCAGCCTCCCTCTGTTTCTGCATTGTCGTCACTTTGTTGATCACCGAGTCGGCATAGTTTAGTTTATCTATCCGGAATAAAGAATGTAAGAAAGACAATCATCAAACTGTGGCTGGTTTTGTGAACCAGCAGAACAAAGTGAAACAAGGAGAGGAAAAATGTACCCAGGTTGATCTTGTGTTCAAATTTCCTCAAAGCTTTATCGGTGGGCGTGGACGACTTGAGCGCCTTGTTCGAAGAATTCTGCTTATTTGACTGTGAACAGTAAAAGTAAATATCGTTCAGCATTTAACAGCAGATCAAGGTGATATAAGGTATGCCAAGAAAACGGGTCTTTCATCTCCTACCTGGGAGTTGAGACCTGGTCGGTTCATGCTGTTGTAGCGTTTGGTAATGTCTGACCCCTTCCAATCCCACTCGTCGTCTTCATCTTCTTCATCATCATATTCATATTCATAGTCCTCATACTCCTCTCCTTCAACCAGACCAGTTGGTGGAGGTTCAAGCGACAGACTGTTGACCTGGGTTTCTACCACATGTACGGCCGGTGGAGTAACCTCAACGGCATCGGCGGGACTGAACCACAAGGATTTTTTTCATGTCAAACAGATCAAACATTACGTTAAATAACAAACAGTACGTCGGCCACGCCGGGCTACCCAAAGCATCACAACATTGAACTCCATGTTGTTGCCGGGTAGCCATGACAACCCCTGACTATTCTTGACATATAGATATTGTCGTATAGTATAATCATCATCCACATCATATTTGTTCACTGAACAAATTATTTGCGTTCCTACTTTCCTATTAACGTGACATGGGGAAAGTCGAAGTAGTGCTGACACATGTTAGTGAAACTCAACTGAAGTGAGTTGAGTTGAGCCTAGGATGTTGTAGGAGGCCTATAATATATATATCTGTATATAATGGCACATTATATGTGGATTGTAAACAGTAGCATCATCCGCACCTAATAAGGCATACCGATAGCAAATAATGGACCAACACTCACGTGTCTGAATCTTCTGCATCGTCGAATTGTCCCTCGACAACATTGGCACGAAGAGAAGTCATAATCTCCCAAATCACAACCTTTATTAGATTCAATAAATACTTTATCAGTTGTGATAATCAGGTATTCACAATAACCCCACACAACCTCGTGTGTTAGGGTTAGGGATCTACTTCCGGGTTCAATGTTTTTCTACGGTGGCCGCTATAGGGCTTCTTACGTCACCAAGAATCTGACCAGAAATAAGAAACTAAGACGAAGCTGTCAGCATGGCGTCCTCCAGCCGAACTCAGGTTATTGCGTTGTACCGAATGTTGATCAAAGAGAGCAGCAAGTTCCCTTCTTACAACTTCAGGTACTTACTTTATTATGTATGTGTGCTGCCAAAATGAGCGTGATGTTAAATGGGTGTCCTACAGCTGTCTTCTTACCTCGACTATCAGAACAGTGACGAAACGAATGTGCAATACGCAGGTTGTAAAGGGGCTTTCATGGTCAATCGGCGATCTATCCATAATGTAAAATCGTGTCTTCACGTCTCTGTTCCCCCAGAAACTACGCTCTCCGCCGGATACAGGATGGTTTCAGGGAGAATAAGCATGTGGACAACCCTAAAAGCATGGACCAGCTTCTGACCAGGGCCAGAGAGAGCCTGGCTCTGATCAAGAGACAGGTGAGTTCCAAGATAATATTTTAATCGTTAATAGCTATACAAGTTAAATTAGAAAGTAATAAATTGAGTCATTCAGTTGAGTCACTCATTGAGTAGGAATTAGTGAAAGCTTTAGAGACAATCTCACTCTCAAGGATATTTAACCGCAATCCATCAAATTAAAAAAAGCAACGTTTGAAATGTAAAACAAAGCGTGTCATAGCTGAACAGGGATGAGTTTCATGAGTTTGCGTTTATATGTGTTTGTACTGCAGGTGTCTGTCGGTCAGATGTACAGCAGCCAGAGGACCATAGTGGAAGGACTTGGAGCTCGGTGAAGTCTGGATCACCGGCCTCACTGACAATCTGGAGTCTACGATGCAATACGAGTCTATTATGCTATTAGACCCATGATATAGGAGTCTTTGCAACCGTCCAATAGTCCAAATAAGGCTCTTTTGCACAACTGAGCTTTAATTCCATTGTTATAACGGTGTGCACTCAGAAGAAAATTAGTTCAGTTAGCCTCTGACTCAGCCATACGGTCTTATTAAATTGTTAAAGCTGAATATCTGAGTGCTATAGGTTTGGAGTGGCACTGATCCAACATATTGATGTATATCAACAGTTGTATTTTTGGACCAGAAGGTTAAATGCAAAATGTAACTGATGTAAAGCGGAATCTGTCAGTTCGTGAAATGTGAGTAATTGTGAATAAAACTGTTACAATAATCTGACGATTCGAAGTATTTGGATTTATTCTAATTTTTGCTTTCAAGTGTAAATAAATCGTGTCATTTCTTTTAAGTGCGTCAATTTAGCATTGAAGACCCTTGTTTTGAAAAGTGGTGAACCGGAAGTATAATCTATTTGACGACTTGACGCGTGAACTTCATGTGCAACTTCAACACGCTGGGCACACATGTTTAAAGATACTCTTCAAAATGTTTAAACAGTTAGAAAAGACACCGAGGACCGTGTTAGCATGTGAGAGATCACACTTGGATCATGAAAAGGCGAGACTCGGCACACACGTAGAACAACACTTCTTTAACCACAAGGTGAGGCATGAACTGATGTGTGTATGCCCCGATTAAATCATATGAATGAGTCCTACTAATGTTGACTGATGCATAAGGAAATGAAATGTTTAAACTCACGTGCGAAATTCCCTCATCAGCAGCCAAATGGGTCAGTTTTAGACGACCCCCTGAATGGTAGTTAAAAAATGTCAAATTTGGCGGCTGATGCTGAATAGGACTTTACAATGACTGTTTGATAATTGAATAGCAGACCATTGAAGTCTACCGTTCACGAAATAGATTGATCAAAATAACAAACACGTGTAAAATGCCACTTGTCGCACTGCGCCATGTGAACAAGCTCACTCCAATACATTTGTCTTGTTCTTCATAATCGTGATGTCTCCCTTCCTTGTCTCCGGTCCAGGTGTCTCTGTTAGTCCCGGGGTGTGACCGGCTCCCTGCTGAGCTCGACGCTGCTCTGAACAGCATGAGGTCATTCCTCCTGGTCCGAAACCTGCCTCTATCCCAGCTGCTGGACAAAGAATTCCTGGAGAAGGCTGTTTACAAAGGTTGGCCAAACGTAAACCACCTCACGTGAGGCATAAAGTCAAACACACATAGTCGGTCTGCGCTAATTTGCTGTTTTGCTACAGAGTACGTGTGTCAGTCAGTAAGTACATGAGCATTGTTACTGTATGTGTTGGAAGATGATTTACTATTGACCATTTTTACAGGTTCAACGTATGGTCTATCCTACCAGACCAGAATAGATGAGGACAACTGTTTCGCTCTTCTACCAAATGGTATGGATGCCTGATCAATAACACTATAATGAGTATTACACCAGAAGAGTACCAACCTGATTAGTAACATTATAATCACCTAACAGTCTTAATAGCACAGCATTATAATATCTTTATAGCATGGTAACATTTTTAATAACATATAAGTATAGTTAACAGTGCTATTGTTGTGCTGATGTTTATTAATAGATGTATTACACATATTTCCAAAGCGCAATTAATTATGTAAGTGTTATTAGGACATTACATAAGTTAACATACAATGTTTATATGTTCAGTTTGATGGTGAGCTACAAAACACTGAGAAATAATTAGTTAATATTTAACCAAAAGTGTTGTGTTCCCCCAAGCAAATCCGTGTGTCACTGATTCATGACCGTTCTGGTTCTGCAGGGAAGCTGGTCCTGTCGGTGGACAAAGACACATACGAGACCCTGGGTCTGGAGGGGAAACCATCGCAGTACCAGCGCAGGCCAGCCGGGAGATACGGTATGAGGGGGTCTCTCACTCTCTGGTCCTCAGAGAAGCTCTTAGTGGCGAGGGGAACCAGAAGACTAGCGGTCAGGATGAGAATGCTCAGAGCTGGTACTTCAGGCAGGTATCGGGTGTACTACCGGAGTTGCTGTCATGGTGATGTGTTTCACTTAGTGAACAAGTATTGATGTCACAATACAGCCAATGTAAAGTGTGTGTGTGTGTGTGTGTGGGTGTGGGTGTGTGTAGTTGTGAGTGTGGACCTGAAGAATCGGACCATGTCCCCAGGTGATAAGGGTCACCAGCGTGTTCTGAAGGCCCTGACGGAACACAACCCTCTCAGCTGTGACCTCCTGCTGAGTCAGCATCTCCCAGGTACACATACCTCACGGGCACTAGCATCTCCCAGGTACACACACCTCACGTGCACTAGCATCTCCCAGGTACACACACCTCACATCACGTGCAGTTTTAGCTTTTTGAAATGCGACATTTGGGGATGGTCTCACTCATATTACGTTTTGTCGCCTCAACAGGTGACGAAAGCCCCGCCCTCCAGAGCCTGCTATCCAATCACAAGCTCTCAGAACACAGACCTCGGGTCAGCACCCACGTGATGACAGCATTACCATGCCCCACTCTGGTGACCTCTGACCTCCAGGGGGAGCAGCAGTCATGTGACCCTCAGAGCTTCCTGGAGTGGCTGGGGGCCGTGGACGCGGGAGTCACATTGTAGGTGCCCATTCTATCAACGTCATTGTTACCGACAACCGATGGTCAGGGGGAGCTAATGCTGTATGCTAAGCTAGGAGTGGCGCAAGTTCAGGCCCAAGTAGGGATGTATCATTTTAAACAAGGTTCCCAGGAGAAATGAATGTCCATTTTAAATTCATGGTCTTTCACCTTCAGATATAATGTCGTGAAGCCTTCATCTGTTAAAGTTATTGACATGTTTGCAGTTCTTGACCTTTCCAAGACATTTTCCAATTAAAGTCCAACGTAAAGCTAGACAACAACTTGAATGACACAATGTCATCTTAACCTTGTAATAACCTTGTAAAGTGTATTGTCACTACACAGTAGTTGTTTCATGGAACCAAGTTATGGGTTGTCAACGATTGATAGAGATTGCGTCCACCGTTTTGTTTGCCTGTGTCCCAGTGAGGACGAGAGCGGCGGCTACCTGTCCACCTATGAGTGTCCCCAGCCCCAGACGGTGGTGGACTCCGCCGTGCGGTGCTCAGTCACCGGACTACTCCTCCCTGAAGACATCTACCACCTGCTGGACGTCCTCCGGTAAGCCCGCTCCCTTCCCCGTTACCCTGACAAGAGGCCAGTGTTCGCCCTCCCCTGTGTTCTCCAAAGCATTCATAGCATGGGTGGTCAGGAATAAGTGTTTAGCAGTGTTTAACACCCTTCTTTAATGATCTAACACAAGGTTATAGGTTTCTAACCTCTTGTTCTCACATGTTCTCCGTCACTCCCAGGCGCTCTGTGCTAGAACCCAAGCTAGCACCATGGCTAGCCTTGACGGTGCACGGCTTCCAGGACAGCCCCGTCTCCTGGGGGACCGCTGAGCACGGCTTCCTGAGCGGAGGGGAGAACTTCTACACCGTGGTCCTCTTCCAAAACCTGGACTACTGGATTTGCATGGCCACTGGCTCGCATGACACCTGTCCGCCCTGACCGTCCCACCACCAACACTGCACGGTTGGTCTTTATTCGCTCTTCTGGGGCTGCCTGTTTGGCAGCCCCAGTTAGAGAAAGTATGATTGGTTAGAGAAAGTATGATTTATATTTTTTTTATCGTCAAAAGTAAATGTGGGTTAGTGAAGATTTATTAGCTATTATTTGAGCCTATTTTTAATTTAGAAGTGGAGTTAATGCGCTCTTCAGGCCTTCTTCCCAAAATTTGTTTGAATCAAAAGGACCACAAGTTTCAAAACAGATCCACTCGGAACAGAATTTATTAACAAAAATAACTGTACACGTTTGCAATACGGATAGGAAATTATTAATAACCTTAAAATAATTATAGAATACAGATATTGGAATGACACAATGCTGTGTAGACCAACATTCATTCCAGAGTGGAGCTAATGTTGTGCGTCCAAAAAAAATAGTACACGTCTTTAACAAAATTCCCTTAAGGTTTGTGCATAGGGATAACAGGTCATGTTTTCCTTACTTTTCCTTACACTTGGGACACAGACAATCTGTTCTTCTGACAGGTGAAAACAACACCTGTATGGTCCATTTTAAACCCCGCCCCCCCCTGCACAACTTGTGTTCTAGGCATTTTGAATCGCTGTCGTCTTGTATTTCCCATAAGGCCGTGCTGTTTTTCTTTTAGAGGGCGTCAGTAACCAGGTTCTCCTTCACAACCGATTGGCCAATCAGAACGTTGGCTTGTCTCTCTCCCGCCCTTTTGTCTATCCATGAGTTTCAAATGTAGTCCTACAACCTGCCATTTTCAGGACCCACAGGTGTTTCAAACTAATTAATTGGTCCTACGCCAATCAGAAACACAACTCAAATTGAAACACCTGTGTTGGTCCTCAACATGGCAGGTGTAGGACTACATTTGAAACTCATGAATAGCCAGCTTCAGAGGGGGTTGTTTAAAACGTGAAAAGCGTAACTTTTAAATGGTGTGCTATATGGCTGCGGAACGTCAACAATCTCTCCGAACAGCAGAGTCATTGTTAGCCGCGTGGTGTGGAACAGTTGGCCCCCTACTGGAGGCTTTTCACATGGCGGGAGGAGTGGCTGTCGCCATGACCACTAAAGCTGGTCTAGTTTCTTCTGCAGGTACTTGAGGATGGAGTCTGTGCCCTGCGACGACCCCCACACCCTCTTCAGAGCTTCGCACTCCCGCTCGTTGGCTTGCTCCAGGGCACTTCGGTTGGTGCTGCGCATCAGCGCCTTGGACTCCCGCAGCACCTGGGGTTCAGGGGTCAGATGGAAGGGTAGAGGTGATGATGAACGCGGACATGACCTTTAGAACGGGCCCCAGTTTACCGCCAAGTGTGATGTTGATTCTGGACATCAAATGTGTCCGCCCAGATGTACGGCGGATACATTGTGGACTTCCAGTTGGTACAGTCCACTGGGATGGCTGCTCTATCCCATCATACCGCTGGGTGGACATTAACACTTGTGACGTCACAAGTGGTGGTATACTAGAGGGCCCTTTAATTCAAACATTTATGTTGATGGTTTATTTAAAACTGTATGATTTGTAAAAATGTATAGATATTTTTTTTTGTAAGTGAACCATTTTGACCATTGAGTCAAATATAAACAGACAAAAGTCAATAAAAAAAAAAAAAAAAGCATCAGCGTGTCTTCACTTACGAGGGAGTTGACGGAGACGAGCTCTTTGATGCGTAGCATGACCTCCTGGCTGAAGGTGCCAGGCCAGAGCACCTGAGACACCAGCCCCTTGGCACACGCCTCCTGGGCGGTCAGCTTCCTCCCGCTGAGCAGCATCTCGTTGGCCTGGAGGGGGGGGGGGACAGGAAGACATCGCAGCATGAGCATGGGAGAGACCCAACCAAAGCCTTAGCCTACACCAGTGTAAGATGGAAGGGGAACCGTCAGGCTTGACTCGTGCTGACTGTATGGCTTCATTCAGGCGTCTGGGTAAATCTTCACTCTGCAACATCACGGCCATTTCTGTGAAAAGTATGTGCAGTCTTTGCACCACTGATTTAGACTTGGAAGAGCACAGAAAATAGTATTCACGTTAGCCTCGGACGATAAGGAACCTCCAGAAAAAGATGTATTGGGATACAGCCGTAAAGACAATAGGAAACTACATTTTCCCGTATTATGTCCCCTGAAACAGACTCGGAATGACCATCTTTGTTATAGTTTACCGCAAGCCTCTTATAAAAACATTTAAAACAGAAAAAATACTCAAAACACACAAGGGGGAAGGCTTAACGTTAAATGCGAGCATTGCTCAACACCAGCCAACCACAAGGTAGAACCTGGTCCGTTAGGTCTCGTGACCCCGCCACAGGTGGAGGTCGTACCGAGGCCACGCCCATGATGCGCGGGAAGGTGAAGGAGGAGCAGGTGTCTGGCGTCTGGCCATAGACGGTGTAGGGCGTCTGGAACCAGGCCTTCTCATTGGCCCACACCACGTCGCACAGCGGCAGGAGCGCGGCGCCCAGGCCCACGGCGGGGCCGTTCACCGCCACCACGATGGGCTTCTTGAACTGGATGAAGGTGTCCACGAACGCTCTGCCCACGGGGAGGGACGGGAGAGAAACGGTTAGCTACAACGGCACACGCCCAGCCTGCTCCAGTGCTCACAGGAAGTGGGCCCAGCCAATTGTTTATACAAAGACGCGAGCTAATCTACCAGCGGACTGGTGGCAGTCAACACAGGCCACACTTATGAACAGGTTGAACTGGCCAACCCTAAACCGGTAGAATGGAACGCAAAGGATAATAGGTTCAAAACGGCATGCAGATTTTAGCGATCTATTTTACCAAGTGTTAGTGTGATTAGCCATTACAAGCTACGGTCTTAATCCAGTCCCCAGGGTAGGCTGGTTGACTGATTTAATACATCTGGGTGGACATGCCTAGCCTGGCTCCGCCCGCCTAAGTACTTCTGCTCAATTTGAATTTCCCTTCATCACTGGGTCTGCGGTATGTGACTGGGTTTTCTCCGTCAAAATCTTCTGCGTCCGATCAGCGAACAGAGGGAGTGGCTGAGAACAATGACGTTAAAGTCAGCTCTCGTTGACGGACATCTTCACGCATGGGGTTTGGTTTGTTTACAGCCTGCACACGACGTGATTCCCGGCCACACGTTAGCGATTGGTTATGGCAGATCCAGAGTGGAGCTGGGCAGATCCAATAGCTTTAAACTCCAACAGACACCCGCCTTCAAGTGAGTTAGCGTTTGCCAATTGAGTAGGTCCAGACTCTCAGTACAAATGAAATCAAGTACGAGAGTCTGGTAGGACCAGGCTAGGACATGCCCACTTAGTGTGTTAAATGGCAGGGCAGATTTTTGGATGGCTAATCAGATTCAGACCTGGTGGCAAGACATGGGGCCTTTAAATGAGAACCACCTCGGTCATAGACACGAAAAGCACACTCAATGGCACATGGCTGTTCCCCGTCCCCTCACCGTGACAGCCGATAAACCGCACCCCTTTCCACTCCATCTGTCTCGTACCTGATGGTTTCGGCCATCTTTACGCTCTCCTTCTTCCTGTCATCCGTGAGTCGCCTGATGAAGTACAGGAAGTCCAGGCCGTAGCAGAAGGTGTTGCCGACCGCGCCTAGCAACACCAGCTTGCTGTCGTCCGATGCTGCCGTTGCCATGGCGCTCTGGATCTCCTTCATCACCTGTTTGAAAGGAATAAAGTGAGGTGGTAGCAAGTGGTAACAAATCCATCCTTAATTCATTGTTCTACGGTGGTTGGCACGGTAGTGTTTGATCGTCAGTACAGTGTTAGGTACAGTCAAAAGTCCATCCTACAGCTATCCTACATCCTAACAGAGCGGTAGCCATGGGAACACGCAACAGAGCAGAGCACAACGACCGTACGTCGGGGTTGAGGGTGTTGTTCTCGGTCTTGGTGGACAGCAGGATGTGGGTGAAGCCGTCCTGCTTGCGGACCACGATGTCGCGGTAGCGGTAGGCGCTCTCCGTCTGCCGCACGCTGTAGCGGAGACGCTTGTCGAAGGCGTGGCGCTCCTCCACTCGCCGCTTCCCCGTGGACGCGCTGGCCACGCCCACCGTGGCGCTCTGTGACCCAGCCAGTCCGCCGGCCGACGACGCCTCCATGAGGGCTGAGGAACCTGGGGACACGGACCAGAAAGATGAGGCTGCGTAAAGGATTCGACAGGACCGGCCGTCGCTCCCGGCTGGCGGAAGGTGGCGGCGGCAGCTCTCGGTTCCTCCCGAGGGAAAATACATCATCCAAATCAGTAGACTGAAGATTTTTCCAACCCTGACTTCTCCAAATTTGCTGCTTCCACACACCTACATCTTAACCCTAATCGTGTTTTGCCCGTCATATCGAAGTCGCAGTGATTACTATTTAGTTGGCTTGTGGGATGAATCGCCAGTCTGTCGGCAGATACGGAGCCTTTTTTTAAACTACAGTACATTTTTTTTTACACCAAATACCTTGAAATATCTTTATCTTATAAATGAGCAGAATGGTGACCCGACGTGAGCGGCTGACCTGTTCCGTTGAGGGAGCGCATGGCGGCAGGAGTGATGGGGACCTGGGAGGACGGCAGGAGGCTCTGGGGATGGCCCCGCGGCCGGCTGCCCATGCGGGCCCTCTCCTCCCCGGGCCTCAGCGGCAGGACGCCCACCGGCTTCACTAAAAGGGCCACCTCGGGCGGCACCAGGTGGGCCTCCTGGGAGCCGGCCTCCAGGCTGTGGGCCCCCTCGCTGAGGGACTCCTCGGCGTCCACGCGGCTGCTCATGGGGCTCCGGGGCACCAGGATCTTGATGCCCGTCTTGGACAGGTCCACCCCTGGGCGTCGGCCGCCGGGGTTCAGGGCCGGGGACTGGGAGGGCGACGTCAGGGGCCCCGGCTCCCTGCAGTCCAGCCCCTGGCGGCTGTGTCTGGAGGCAGCCAGCAGCAGGGGGCTGCTAGGCTTCACGTTAACAGAGTCCGATGCTCCCAAGCTGCTGCAGTGGGCCGGGGCACCGCTAGGAAGCTGGGGCTGGCTGGAGAAGTGTTTGCGGGCATTGGTGGCCGAGCCCTTGCTAGTGGCGGTAGCGCCGTTGCTAGCAGGGGAGTGGCCTGTAAGAGGGGTGTGGCTCATGAGAGGGGAGTGGCCCGGGAGAGGGGCTTGGCCGGTGGCCGGGTGGGGTGTAGTCCGGGTGGATCTCAGCAGAGGGCTGTCTTTCTGATTGGCTATTTGCTGGCGGTTGAACTCCTGGATGTAGACTAGGCAGGCGGACAGGTGAGTCTCTGGCTCCCAGGTGTCCTCCTCTGTACCGTAGCCTCGCCATCGCACCAGGTACTCCGTCTTCCCCTTCTTGTTCCTCCTCTTGTCCACTATATGCTCCACCTGGGCAGATGACAGCGACATCTGGTCACATATTCATACAATATCGCTGTTGTATCCATCTACGCCCAAGCTCTAATGCACCTGAAAAATGTGCCTGTAAGCCTAGTGTTTATCATACGGTTGGTTCAAAAGATTCAGCCAAGGACACTCGCCACTGAAGTAACCATGTATGATCGATAAATATTGATCACCCATACAACCTGGTAATACTCTAGACCAGTTCAGACGAGAATAAAGAGGGTTGACTAACAACATCAGACAGTTACCCGTTGGAAACACTTTATCGATCGAAATGATCGAATCAGGACTGGTGACAGGGAATATATAAGACTAATCAAGTGTGAAATCGCGTGATGCAAATTAGTTGATGGGGACCGATTTTCTGATCCACTTTCCAATTAATATATACACGCACAAACCCCAAATCATACTCACTTTATAAACTATAATCAAAAGACATCCTTGAAGTATACAAAGTCAGCGGGTCTAGATTGACACCACGAGGCGTCCAAACTATACTATATTCCTGCATAAGAAATTAGCAACATTAGCTATTGTAACCCAAGCAATACCTTCTCTAGACGAAATTATTCAGATAAATTACTCCTTCCAAGACCTGATCAATCGTTTTGTATAGGGACCTGCGGCGGGGCATCACGCGCACGTCCAAGAGTGTAAATGTAGACTTCAGATAGATAGCATTACCTCATATAGCTCTTCCGTAGCCATCGCGGAGGATCCTTCACTTTTCAGTCACCCACTGTGGGGCACCGACCTACCTAATCCCTCGGTGTCCTGTTGTCGTTGGAGTGGCTTTAAAATGATGAAATTCAGATGAAATTTCCTCTACGTGCTGTGTGGTGATGGGGACCGCTAGCCTGTTAGCAGCGCGGAGCTCGATTCGGCTTCACGGCAACTTTATCGTTAAGTTGGTAAACTTCCGGTTGGGGCAAACAAACAAAAAAAACGACCAATTGGCCTATCAAAGGCTGAAGCTAGTTGACTGAACTACTGACAGTCAGCAGCCAAACACTTACCTTTGACAAAATATTTTTGGATGGAAAGAGTCAAATGTATGTAATACTTCTTAAAAGAAATCCCAGTGTTATATGAAGCCATTATGTTTACATTTATTACATTTTAAAGGGTAGAAAAATGAAGAAAAAGGTAATTGGATTGGGGTATATCTATCTAAGAAATAGTCAACACTTTATTTAAGCTCTGTAAAACTATGTGTATGACTGGTCAAACCCCATGCAGGTGCATTTTAACAACCAAGTCCACCCTTTAAATAAAAAATAGGCGCAAGATTTTTTTGTCAGTTTCCACTATTTCTTCCTATTACATGTGTCATGGCTGTTACATGTACAATAACAAATAATTGCCGTACCCGGATTTCATACTGTTTCTCCTACTGGATTGATTAGAATGTATAGTCAATCAAACTAATTCTGTTTGTTATCATGGAACTATGAGGCTATAAGCAACATTATGGCAAGAGCAATTTTGGAATCAATATTTGTAATAATTTAGCAGGTGTTTACCTCTAAGCGACTTACAAGTAATAACAAGTAACGAAAAACACTAATAACTAGTGTATTTGTATATATGTGGTGTATGTGTGAAAGATACAGCTCGTATGGGTGAGGCATCTTGCTTTAGTATGCCTAATGGTTGTACAGACAACCGATCCCAGTATTTCAGCTGGGAACCACTTGATAGCCACTACACCATCATAAACATCAAAACAAACCATCATTGGACTTCAATGACCTAAAGACCACTGCCTCATAGTTTGAAAAAGAAAACATTTTAATGATACACATTAAAATGTCCAATTTCTTGGTTAAAAAAGTCCTTGGCAATAAGAAACACGATTACTCAGGATGGATGACTGCACTCACCATCAAATATCACTATTTAAATATTATATAACCATTTCTATGTGCTGCACATTGTTCTGTCTTAGATTATCTTATTTTCGGATATGTGAGTATAGGATAAATATCATATTGATATGTTTAATGTTATTTAACGTCGCTCCATTCACTAAAATGAAGATAAGAGCTTGGAGAACAATTTTCAAAGAAAAGTGGAGGAAGTAAACTTCGTTCCCTCCTTGTCTCCTTCCTTCCTTGTATCCTTCCTTCAGTCTGGGACGGTCACCAGGCGACCAGCCCTTCTCCACCCAGGTCGCTGACAGATAGCTAATTCCTAGCTACTCCCCTACCGCCAACGCCTTGTCGCTAACTCCTAGCGGGTCACCCTTAGCTTACACCTAGCTGCCAACTCCTACCCACCGACATCTACCCGCTATTTCCTAGCTGCTAGATCTTAATCACTCACAAGCTAATCACTCTTTTTCTCTGCAGCGCTCTTCTTTTTCTGCTCTATGGCGCCGCTCTTCCCCGGACTCTCTTCTATCTGGGCGCCAGGGAGGGCTTCCTGTCCGTCCTTCTCCCCCTGGGAGGGAACCTTCCACTTGTATCCCATGTAGCAGATCAACGCCACGCCCACCACAGGGATGCTGAGCACCACACAGCCCACCATCGGAGCCCGCCCGAACAAGGGCTGGAAGGGGAGGGAGCGGGTAGAGCAAAAGAGGGGAGAAAGATGAAGGAGGGGGAGATGGGTGAGGGAGAAAGGGTGAGAGGGAGAGAGAGGAGAAAGAGAGAGAGGGGGGGGGGAGAGGGTGAGGGAGAGAGGGGGGGGGGAGGGAGAAGAGAGAGAGGGAGA
>OOFH01075645.1:11857-24874 GCA_900323355.1 Merlangius merlangus | reverse complement strand
GCCTCCCTGGCACTGTAGGACACACACACACACACACACACACACACACCCCCACACACACACACACACACACACACACACACCCCCACACCCCCACACACACACACACACACACACACACACACACACACACACACACACACACACACAATGTTTGTAGAAATTCTTAACAATTTGTGTGCTTATTTGAGTGTGTGTATTTAAGTGTGTGTATGTAACCATTATGATATGTAAACTTATTATAGACATATTAAAGATATTGATATGAATATTCATATTACATTTCATCTGGAGGAGTGAACTTTTGTCTTCTCTCACCTCAAAGCTTTTGTCCAGGACTCCATCCAGGAAGTCCATGAGGTGTTGCTCCGTCTCCATGACGATGGGTGGCAGGAAGTACCCGTCATTGGACAGATTCAGCACGATGACGGAGGGCATCAGCACCTCACTGAACACCCAACCACACAGTCACATGACATCCTGTTATCTACCATCCCAAAAAAAATCACAGCTTTAATGGAACCTCTAACAGAACTTTGTACCACAGTACTACCAGAGCATCACAGTACTAACATAGTACCATATAAATACTACTAACATAGTACCACAGTACTAACATAGGAGCTCTAGCAGAGTATCACTCACCCCATCACCAGTCCTTTAACGTAGTCACCTCCCTCCATGTAACCAAAATAAAAGTCCCTGCAGCACAAAGAGGGTGAGACAGTCACCGATTCAGCCAATGGCAAACATTCACATGTTTAACAGGAAAACATTGGTCAGAGCCAAACTAAACAATATCAGTCACAACCTTCCCGTCGCATTGAAACGCAAAGTGTAGCCGGGCGTTTGGAACATAGCTGTGTGTCATCGAACATCAGCAGGTGTGTGTGAAGACCTTCATTGTAAGACAATGATCTCTATATGTTTAGAGTCCAGTGAACCAGTACCACCAGTCTCCGCAGAGAATCAAAAACCAGTAGACCTACTTGCTGTATAACTCCTTATGGTTCAGCGCCACTTGCTCCACCAGACTTTTATATCTGAAAGACAAAATGGATTGAAAATTATCGATCTTTTAAGTAAAAAATATACCACATCTTATACTTCCCCAGTTTGGGTCATGTACATCCCTCCATCATTTAACCACAATAAGTTGATAAATTAATTCACTACACTTCCACCCGTTTCTTTAAGGTAATGCAGCCACTAACACCCCGAGAAGCTCCATGTATAACACAATATCATCCCATCCACACATGAGAAATCCCACCTTCTGCTCTTCTCCCACGAGGCTCTATCATCCACCAGAGCCAATGCCACCATTTTACCTGAAGAACAAACACAGCAGCCCCCAAACTTCACCAAAACATCACCAAACCACAACTCAGATCATTACATACAGACTATAGACTCTTTGGTGAAGTCTGTAGACTGGGTAAAATGACTACTGGAATTCTTTACCTCTTTGGTCCCATAATGAGTTTATATCTTTACTTGTGTACATTTTGAGTATAACAGAGTGTTGTCCCACTTAATTAACAACTCATCTTTAAGAATTGATTTATCAGATAATACACCCTACAGAATTCTCCCCTGGACCCCACTGCTGTTGTTGGGGGTCAAGGTGGAGCCAGCTACCTGTGTCTCCCATGGAGTACAGCGTGTAGCTGTCGATCTTGGAGTAGCTTCTGAACCTCTCCCTGTTGATCCACATCTTCAGATCCCCGTCTGTCTCCTCTGGAGACAACAACCAACCAGAAAGCATAAAAAGGGTAAATGGGGTTAACGCCAGTACTGGAAGCCCTGGGGGTGGAAAGAGAATCTCTGGTCCTTCAAATAAACTGCATTAACATTGTGCTGAGTCGCCATCAAAGTGCTCTGCATCATCAGAATGTAAAAGGCCTTTAACATGCTCGAGGACATAGCAGCAGCCCGAGATCGAAAACCAACAACCCTCTCCGGCGACCAGTTTCAAATTTTAAGTCTATTGGTCGAACACGCTACACACACGTGTCCACACTCACCGTTATAGGTCAGGACCGTGTCTTCTTTGAAGACAGCGACGGCAGGCAGCTTAGGGATGTTGACGTCCTGGGAGGAACAGAGCAGTTACAGAGTTAGAACGTGGCTCTCATGGTCTGAGCTTTTCCTAATCCTTGCATCAGAAAAATAAGCGTGGAGGTGTTTCCACGAATAAGGGGATCTGGGCGGAGGCTGACCTTGGGCAGAATGTCCCGGCCAGCGGAGTAGAAGTAGGTGTGGACGATCAGCTCCTTGGCTGCAGCCGTATAGTTTCCCTGGAGACAGAAGCATCCATGTTGCCCAACCATAGGCATGACCCAGCCTGACGCCCCTCCCATGACCACGCCCACAATATTAAAGAGACCACACCCATTACCATCCCCATATATTGTATGCATATCCAAAATGGGCAGCCATTTTCCAAACTATAGTGGAGGTCAATACAGTACTCTGCCTTAACTATCCCTTATGAAGGAATGAGAGAAAGTCCCACGAGTGCCATTAGTGCAATATTATGTGTCCGTCTGTCTGTCTGTCTGTCTGTCTGTCTGTCTGTCTGTGTGTACCTTCAGAGGGGATGAAGCTCCAATGTAAACGAACATGACAGGCTGTCTGCTTATAACATGTTGAAACATCTGTTGAGTGGGTAGGCCTCGGACATCTGGCCTGGAAACACACACCAGTACACAGGACCATTACTTACTTTATACAATTAAACAGACCAGTATATCACCAAAATTAGTACATCAAACACAACTGTACCACAGTACCACAGTACATGCTAACATCGTACTTCAGTACAACCGTAGTACCACAGAACATACTAACATAATACCACAGTACAACCATTGTACCACAATGCTACCATAGTACTACAGTGCCAACATAGTAGTACAGCACTAACACAGTGCCACAGTACAACCATTGTAACACAGTGCCAAGATAGTATTACAGTACTAACATATATACTACAGGATATACTGACACAGTACAATAAGTTTATTGATCAGCTTCTCATTACCATCCACTACATAGAACTATATTCTCTTTTCTTTGTACACGAACACGTCAACACATTTACCCGGCGACCCGGTTAGCAAAGTCCATGATGCCGTCCTTAGTCCTGGGACCTTCATAGTTATACTTCCTGTCGTTCTTCAGCCTGGCAACACAAAGGAGTCCACATTTATTAGATAGTATACTCTTTAAACACACTTATAATTATATTAGATAGCACTCCATAGAAATATACCAACAGATGCAGGGCATGATACCGTAATGTGGAGACAAGCATAGAATGGCACTGAACGTAAACCTTATAAGGTGAACAATATGTTAACATTATGTAAATGCTTTGTACACACCACGTGACTAATATGTCAACACCATGTTGTGTATTGCATTATGTGCTATAATGAGAATTATAATCTACAACCCTGAAGTTGGAGTTCAGACAAATCATGACTTTATCATGAATAATTAGAACTTACATCATGATAGCAGGATAGCCTCTGACTTTGAATTCTTTGGCAAGGCCTGGAGAGTTGAAACACACACATTATACTGATCAGTTTGAACGTTCTGCATACAACTGGAAGGATAACATTCACATTAAATTCACGAAAACGCAGCTGACAGAGTCCTGTTGCTCTATTTCATCTTTGCTCAAAGATCAAGTTAAACATACGTGTTTTCAGTTATTATTTTATAGGGGGCCTTCCCCCTAAACAGGAAAAGAAATGCAGGGAATCCCCTTACTATAAGGCAACAGATAGTGAATAGGTAGGCACGTAATTAACCATATTTATATATAGATATATATATCTCGATATGTACATTAAGACTTTCCATCCTGGATCTTATCCAATCTATTAGCATAGTCTTATTCATCATATTGAAAGCCTTAAAGGCAATAATGTAGGCTGTGAGCCTTACATTACTGTTATTCAGTGAGAAGCTAACTCTGTTGTACAAGCAGATTAAGGTTGAGGATTAAGACTTAGAAGAATTAGATACGCTAGGATCTTCCTAACTGGGCTATCGCAGGACAGGCATAGAAATACAGAATATTTAAAATACAAATGCAGAAATACAAGTCAGGTGGGCACAAGACCATCAGAAGATCTGGCATTAGGACAGTCTTTTTAGAACAGGTGTTGTACAGCCATATTATTCTAGAATCTAGAACCAATGTATTCTATAACACGTTATTGGCTAGGTCTACATATGTACTGCTGTACGACCTTGCATGTGGTTGATCTGAGTGAACACACTACTCCTGTTTAGGGTTAGCTCTAAATGTGGGTACTAGCTATTAGGGAAATAAAAAAATTATATATACAACAGGATTGAAACAGAGTTCAGGAATGGAGGGGGTCAAGATTCAATGAGCACCCTTTAAAATGATTAAAAGTAAAAAGAGGGGTTTAAGAAAGTGCCTACAAACTTGTTTTGTACGATATAATCCTGTCATTATCAGTATCCCCTATGCTGTTACTCTGCATGCCGAAATATAACTACATTATTTTTCTGTACTGTGGAACCTCATAACAAAGAAAGAATGTGTTTACTTTTTGTATGAACATATAGATTTTCCAAAAAAACATTGTCGCTTTTGAGGTGTTTAAATTCATGTTTTCAGAATGAAGCGGTAAAAAAGGATGACATCATTGTAGGGGGCAGCACCTACTGCTGCTGCCGTTTTCCAGCTTCGAGCAACTAGCAGCATGTGGGGTTCACGTAGAGTATCCACTATTGAACTAGTCTAACTAGAAAACATATCGTTTTATATCAATCAGGTTATAAAATCTTTCTATATAACCAGAAAATACGCCTACTAGGTTTTCCCTATAAAAGATGGGGCTACAGTAGAACAAAGGACTATGAGAAGGAAAAGATTTTGGAGCTGTGAGGAGGACCTGAACCTTCGGGGAAGGACTGGGAGGCTGAAGGACCAGAGATTAAATGAAGGGAGGAGGTAGTGGATCCAGGCTGCCCACAGACTGCCCCCATGATAAGGGGGAAAAAAATCAATATATGGTTTGAATTGATTTAATTTTATTTTTTTTTGAGGTAATTTAAATACATATTCAGTTTCCACTTGGACTGAAGACATTTCTGTTTTATTCTGTGCTTAACCAGTATCGCTAAAGTATTCCAAAAACAAGTCATAAACAGGAAATAAGAAATAGACCTCAACTTTAACGTAGGGATAAAACTCAATACTTGATTGTGCACAAAATGGCTATGAAGGAGTCCCAGGGCTCTTACCCTGAACATATGGGAAGAATGATACCTAGAAAGGTTAAATGAGATCTCTAAATGGCATATTGGACAGAGCTCCCTTGGGTCCTGCCTCTAAATCTGAGATTGTTAACTAGTTATTGAAATCCATCGTAGGAGGGAACAAGAGTTTTATACTCCTATTATAGAAAACTCTTGGAACATACAACAGTAGTACTGTCACACACCTACCCGAAAGGCACTGGGTTCAATACCCAATGCCCACAGCCTACCTAGGTTAGGCATTCATGAGCAAGATGGCTTACCACCATCTGCTCCTAAGTGACATGGGCGCTTTGGATGAAAGTTTAGGCCAAAGATGGAAAAATAATTTATCCAATAGTGTGTGCACGCTAGCACACCCTTGTCTGTGTTTCCCACTGCCACTAAACCTTCACTAATCCTATTATTGAAACAGAGGACTTAGCCAAACTGATACAACCGTTACCAGAAGACTGTAGTTGTACTGGGCAGCTCCCAGTGTCCACCAGTAGAAGACTGTGGTTGTACTGGGCAGCTCCCAGGGAACAGTGTGGAGTGATTGGGGTTGCTCCAATCATGTCCTCACCGCTATGAGCCGTGGCGTCCGACTTGCCGACGCGGACGGGCGAGCCCAGGCTCCGGAGCTCCGAGCCGATGGCGTGCCACACCGGGTCCAGCTGCTTGCAGAACGCACACCAGGGGGAGTAGAACTGGAGAGACAGGACCCATGTGCTCACTGGGTCGGTTGATATCATCACAGCCCATTACCCACTTTGACTCAATAATAAGAATCCTTAATAAGATAAGATAGCTACTTTATTCATCCCTGGAAATGCAGGAGTCACAGCAGCAAGTACAGAACATTATAGCTAGGCCGAATTAAGAAGAGATAGGACCTAGAGATAAATACAAATAAAACTACAAAGAATAATATTTGTAATATTATAATGCAATAGCCTACCTCTATCAGCCATATTTCTGTCTCTTCTTTGGTTTCCATAAACCTGAAAATCACAACAACAAAAAAAAATCTGCCACAGAGAACAATTTGCACTTTGCATCAGCAAAGTGGCGGGCATAGTGAATAACTGCCCCAAGGTGCGCACAGACGTAGTAGGCCTATTATTAAAAACATCTTACGTATCATCTAGTTCCTCCACATAGGCGGACACAGCGGTCATGCCGAGCAGCACTGGTACAAGAAAGCACAATTAAAACCCTTTCTAACCGGTCAAACAAGCATAGACAAAGACAAACAATAATAATAGACTAAGACATCATACCTGTCAATATAACGGTGGTCTTCATGTTGGACAACGCGTAGGCCTATCGATCTACAACAGTAAACGTAGAAGCACGGACTTCTCCAGCAATCCACCGGGCGGTCTGAGCGGATTTAATCCGCCAATTGGCCGGTTAGGGTGGGGGTTGGCATCACGATCACTCCCAGTCATTTTACCTGGTTAGCTCATTAACAGGAACGGCTGTCACGTAGGCTACCACACGTCATCAATCAAGCCTCAATTAATCGAAAAGCTATGTGTTAATTTATCATCTCACGCTATCTTTGTTAGACCTGAGTGACAAGGAAAAACTCCAAGACTAATTATCTTAACCTAACGCAATTATTGGTTTATCATGAATTTAAAATACAGTCTTATCTTCAATTGTGTATATGCCACCTCCCAGTACCCAGTAGTTGTGGTACTGTGCAGGTCCCAGTGCCCACTGAATCCAAGCTGCTTATGCACAGTGAAAGAATGAATCAACTGGTTTAAAGAAAGTAAGATTACATTTCTTAAATCCATTTTTTTATTAAAGAAAATATATAAAATTCAAGTTGTGGTTGTACTGGTCACATCCTAGCGCCGTATGACGTGTATAAAAACTGCAGACACTATGGGTTGTCAATTTTAAAGTCGTTGTGAGGGTTGTCATGGTAACTCTGCGAGGGATAAGTGGTGCCGTTGCACGTGTCGCAGAAGGAGCTGGCGGTCCGGACTGGAGTACGAACACTGTTGGCATGGGAACGACTCGCCCGTGTGGTAGCGGCGTGCGTGGAGGTCCAGACACTTCTTCTGTATGCTGAAATGAAACGTGAAAGAGCATGTTAACACCCTCTAGTGGAGACCATGGAATACTGCAGTGGAGTTATACCATAACTTCAGATCATCAAAGGATAACTTTGGATGTGTGTGTGTGCGTGTGCGTGTGCGTGTGCTTGTGCGTGTGTGTGTACCAGCTATAGGAGCAGTGCTGACAGTGGTAGGGTTTCTGCTGTGTGTGTGTGCGGGAGTGACGCAGCAGGGAGCTGCGGTCAATGGAGGCGTAGGAACAGCCAGGGTCAGGACACTGGAACGGTTTTTCCCCTGTCGGGAGGGAACATAGATCAGGCCTCCGCCCTGATGGTCTCCCTCATCCCTCCATCATTCTGTCACCTCTCCTTGTTCCTCTAATCCATGGGTCACTTCAGATACATCCTGCCATCATTCTGTCATCATGCTCCCTCCATCATTCAGTCACTTCTCCATCATCCCTCCATGGTTCAGTTAGTCCTCCATCATCCCTCCATCATCCATCTGTACCTCTCCATCATCCCTATAATTTAATTTGGATCATTGGGTTCAATGTGGTCTTCCGACCACCAGAGGGCGGCCTGTTTACAGCCTGGAAGTGTCGCCCAGGAGCAGTTGCGGGCCTGACCTGTGTGGATGCGGTTGTGCTGCAGCAGGGAGGCCTTGAGGCGGCTGCGGTAGGGGCACAGCTGGCAGCTGTAAGGCTTGCTACCCTGGTGGATGCCCATGTGACGACGCAGGGTCAGCCTGCTGCAGAACTTTCTGTGGCACAGGAAGTAGAAGAGACCTAATTCAGTCAAGCTTCAATCGCTGTGTACACATCTTTAACATCCAACCAATCATCGGCTAAGAACCGTACCTCCTTAACTATCTGACCTGCTGGATTCTTTGTGTATTTTGCTATTTTTAATGCATTTTGTCAGTATTGCCCAGCATTTTGGGGTGCAATATGCACTTTATTAAAGAAAACATATTATTATGATGCGTTTGTATTGTGATGGCATGCGGCGGACCTGTCACAGAGCAGACAGCACAGGTCCCTTCGACCAATGGTCCCCTTGGGGGCTTTCTTCTTCGATCCCGTGTTCCCCTCTGGGCTTCTGCTCTGCTTCCTGGTCCTGTGAGGTTGGGTGGATTCTGTCCCCTTGTGGCTCCGCCCCCTACTGAAAGCACAGTGTGCAAGTTGAGGAAGCTGAACCTACACACTGAACCTACACAGGTGAACCAACACAAGCTACAATAGTCTTCTTCACAACCAGCCAAAGAAAGAAATGTTTCTAACACAAAACCTATGATGACCAATCCTTCACCGACCTGATTACAAAACATTGACCAAATACCCATAATACCTATATAATGATCAACATTCAAATGCTCCTTTGCTACCGAAATGGAGGCAGTCGTTGCAAAATGATGTTGGAACGTTCAAGCCCGAAAAACAAGCTAGTTTTGAGAACCCTTACCTGGTTGGTTGGTGAGAAGAAGGTGTGTCTGTCAGTCTTGATGAAAGGCGGCGATCGATTTCCTTTTCAGTTGTGTCTGATCACAGAAAACCAAGAGGTAAAACAGCCACTTTTTTAGGTTCCTCGGCTGTGATGCTCTTTCAATAATACATTGTATAATGTACATTGTCTGTACACCAAATCTTTTTCAATCAGAAATTGTAACTTACGTGTGACAACCGCTGCACCTTTGTAGTCACAGAACACATTGCTCAGCCATGCGTCGCGGCTGCACGCGAATGCCTTTGGCGTGCGTGTGCGGTCTGTCCGTGTGCCCTCTGTGTGTGTTCCTGACGACTGTATGCTCAATGTGTGTCGCTTGCCCTTGCCAGCTCTCTGCGCGTTGGGTGTGTGCGTGTGGTGCTCAGCAGCTGCCTTTGTGCTTTGTGCGGTAGCGGTGAGTGTCTGCGAGTGTCTGTGAGGTGCTCGCGGGTCTCCCGAGTGCTGGGTTCTATCGGAGCGCTGGCACACACGGCAGCTCTGCGTCTTGCCGCTCTTCGTCTTCCCCTGCCTCCTCCTCCTGGGGCCACACTGTCGACACCCTCCGCTGGCCGGCCTCTCCTCTGCCTTCACCCCCTGTTGGCCAGCCGGCCCTCTGGAGCCCAGGGGGTCCGCAGACGCAGGCGGGGCCACCTTGTCATCCAGCACAGAAGCGGGCACCTGAGCCAGGGGAGTGGGCACGGTGGGGGTCTTGGAGATCCGGCAGAGCCCCAGGGTCATGAGGATGGCGGACTGGGCCAGCTGGTCTTCCAGCTGGTTGGGAGGGCGGACCAGGGGGCAGGAGGCCTTCAGTTGGAAGATGGGGGGCTCCTCTCCATCTGCCCCCTCCTCCTCCTCTTCGTCATCTTGATCCTCAAACAGAGTGCTGACCTGGATGAGTGAGGGATCGAAAAGGTCAGCCTGATAGGAAGTCTGCCAAACGGCTGACTGGCAAGCTAGTTAAGGGACCGACCCGTCTCCTACCTCACAGGTCTCCGCCACTTGAAGACCGCCGTCACAGTTCGAACTCATGCCCATGTCACATGATCGTGGACTCATGCTGGGCAGAATGCCGTACATGGGCAGAAGGAAGGACATGCGGTCCAGACCCATGTGATCCATGGAGTCATCGTCAGTGTGATTGGACTCGGACGTGAGCTCGTGTTCCAGGTGATAGGGAGAGTCGGGGGCGCGGGGGGCTATATGCTCCATCACCACAGCCTCCTCTTCCTCAAAGCCGGAGGAGGCCATCGCGGGAGGCAGGTCGTCGTGGGAATCCAGCAAATGGGTCTTGATGCTGCTCTTCAGGCTGCTTGTGAACTGACACACCCTGCAGCGATAAAGTTCTACGAGAAAGGCTTCGACTAGATCAGCCCCAGGGGCATCGAGCCCGTGGACCGCGCCGCAGTACAGACTCGACGTGACGTTCGCTTCTATAACGTTCACCGTCACGGGGTTTATGTCCCTGTACTGCTCCTTCACAGAATGCATCGTGTCGTGTTTCGAAATACGAAGATATGTGTAGTGGTACATACAAGACTTAAAAGAGTGTAAGGGAAGCTGGAACTGACCCGTGGTTAAACTGGTTTATTCTGCTTGCTTGGTTCACAAAAACGCAATCCCGCCTTGGTGGCCCCGAATAGATTATACATATTCAACGCCATGGTAAATCCAAATTGTAAGAATTGCGTGGGATACATGTGATTTATACAGTGTAGTCCAAACAACAACACCGAAAGTCAACGCATAAACTCTTCTTCTACTACCTCTATTCTTTCTTCTTCGTTTTACTCAGTCAGCGAAGCATAGCAAGATTTCTGGGCCGTGGCGCCATCTAGCGTACCATTGTGCAATATCTCATAGGACTTGTCTTATAATTTTAGCTGTATATATTTTGGAACTTTAATTGAAAGCACAATACTAAATAATTTAACATCTTATTCAAGTTAAGTATAGCCTTCTTTAGTAAGTCTACTTGACAGTGAGAGGAGAAACCTGTCTCATACTTTGCAATGCAGATATTCTGAAACTAAACTTCTGGTGCCACCAAATAGACGAGGTTCTAAGGAATGCCTCTATTCCTTTAAAATCGAGTCATTTTAAAAATTGTACTTTATGTAGATGACTGACAGTTTTGCTTTACATCCTTTAATAGGTCTTTAATTCTTCATTCCTTATTAGGTCCATGGTAACATCAGTCTGAAAACAAACGATCTCTAACAGGTCCGATGGTCTGTCTTTCCCGCCAAATCAGCCCGGAACCTGAAGTAGTTCCTTTCCGGTCCCGTCTACGAGACCACGCTTAAAAGACGGCGACTCCAAAACTGTTTCAGTACGGATCAATACCAGCATCAGTGTGTTCCTTTAGTCATCTGAACCAAAGGTAAGACACCAAACTATTGTATCTAATGATGTGATCAAAGGCATAGGTTCGATTTACTTGGATATTTTGTTGGTGAATCAGATGCCTTGATTTTGTGTCTTGCTACGTTCTTAACCTAGGGTCTTTAACCAGTGTTACATCAATACTTAAAGTAACATGTATTTTTGTCTGGCAATGGTGCGACTTAAGTGATGTCTTGGTACGATGCCCTAGCTCGTAGTATCTGTGGAACGTTCAATTGCCCCGCGCTGCTGGGAGATGATGTAAACAAAAGGCCGAATTATAGCCCTTTGGCTTGCAACACGTTGTAAATGCAAAGGCGCAGTGACAAAAACCGGACCGAAGCGAATGCTGATCCCCAGTAGCAGAATAATTAACAGAAATGAACTTCAAGTCGACAATCAAATGATTTGTTAGCTTATATCTAATTATTTTCTACAGTTACAATGGACCCCGCTCAGCTCTCGGAACAAACCGTTTGCCCTGTACTCTGGCTGCACAGGGCCCACTGCTGCCAGCATGGCCGCAATGATGGTGGATCTTGGCCTGCGTGGTCCGTTGTCTTTGTGGAGGACCTACTCTGGTAGGACCCGCTAACAGAAGCACCGTGGATGATTATGAAAGGCAGCGGCGAGAATCCCTCTCCCTGTGAGTTATTATTATGTTGTTTGGTATACATGCTCTCTACCATCAATGTTAAACGGTAACCTCACTTGGAAAATAAGCTTCTAGAACTAAGTGGCTTGCAAAAACGAAGCACGTGTGGAAATTATGTAACAAAAGGCCGAATGAAGCCCCCCTCCGGGCAGTCTGTTCACAGTGGGGGTGTGCAATGACAAAAACCGGACCGAAGCGTTTATCTGATCCAGGCAGCGGACCTCTATTATGGGATTTAGACCTTCATATCCACCTGTATCATTACTCATCAAATTGTCTCCTTGTATGTCCTATGACAGGAATTGGGTGAAGCTGGGACTGAAGTCGCAATCCTTCTGAAAGAAGGTAAGGTGTTATCAGTCTTTCTGTCTGGGTACCTCCATGAATTTCGCAAGGATCCATGTAGCATCATACTGCTGGGATATGATGTAAACAAAAGGCCGAATTATAGCACCGTGTCTGGCTTTATGTCAGTGCAGGGTTGCAGTGACAAAAAACAGGACCGAAGCGAACACTGATCCCAGCAGCTTATAGTAATAGACCTTATCGGCTCCTTCTCATTGGATGTGCTCTACTGTACTAATCTGACTCTTTCTATTCCCCCTCAGGTGCTGCGACCCCTTGGATCAGCACCTCCATGATCTGTTACCTAAATCAAGACAACTAGGGGACTTTGACAAGCTCTTGTAGGGAAATGGAAATTAAAGAAAAGGCCAACTTTCAGTGGGTGATTTTCCATATACCAACCTAACCATGCATTTGAAAAGTGGCAGAGATTTGTGTGGCACACTAAGTTACCCTTAATGCTGCTTGTCTTGTATTTGACCGTTCCAGTGGATTTAGTTTTTGTGATAATTCATAGGTAGTAAAGCAGTAATAATGGTACTCTGGAAATGATGTAACAAAAGGCCGAATGAAGCCCCCCTCCCAGCAGTCTGTTCACAGTGGGGGTGTGCAATGACAAAAACCGGACCGAAGCGTTTATCTGATCCAGGCAGCGGACCTCTATTATGGGATTTAGACCTTCATATCCACCTGTATCATTACTCATCAAATTGTCTCCTTGTATGTCCTATGACAGGAATTGGGTGAAGCTGGGACTGAAGTCGCAATCCTTCTGAAAGAAGGTAAG
>OOFH01075645.1:0-11837 GCA_900323355.1 Merlangius merlangus | reverse complement strand
TGGCAGAGATTTGTGTGGCACACTAAGTTACCCTTAATGCTGCTTGTCTTGTATTTGACCGTTCCAGTGGATTTAGTTTTTGTGATAATTCATAGGTAGTAAAGCAGTAATAATGGTACTCTGGAAATGATGTAACAAAAGGCCGAATGAAGCCCCCCTCCCAGCAGTCTGTTCACAGTGGGGGGGTGCAATGACAAAAACCGGACCGAAGCGTTTATCTGATCCAGGCAGCTGAGAAACGGCCGATCTATACTCAATTATGGGATTTCGATAGGCTTCATATTCCCCTGTATCATAACTCATCAAAGTTCTCCTTTTCTATTCCATGTCAGGACTGGGGTGATTCTGATGGTACTGCTGGGGCTTAAGGTGCAATTATTCTAAAAGGAGGTGAGGTATTAACCACAAGTCGTGTTTTATTTATGTGCTGTTTTTCTGTCAGGGTACTCCCTGACAGATCTATATAGTGTCATACTGCTGGGATATGATGTAAACAAAAGGCCGAATTATAGCACCGTGTCTGGCTTTATGTCAGTGCATGGTTGCAGTGACAAAAAACAGGACCGAAGCGAACACTGATCCCAGCAGCCTATGGTATTAGACCATGTTGCCTTTATTGGCTCAGTCTCTTTAGATTGTGCTCTAATCAGGATCTGATTTTTATTTTATTTTTTTTTCCCCTCAGTTGCTGTGCCCCCTTGGGCCTGCCATGATCTGTTGCCTAAATAATCTGCCGGACTGAAAACTCTTATAGGGAACCAGCCAAGCTAAAGTGAGTGTTTTTCCACCCTAACGTGTCTTTTTGCGTTCTTTCATTGCAAAGTATAATGTCCATAATTGTACGATATTATTCTCTGGAAATGATGTGACAAAAGGCCGAATGAAGCCCCCCACCCAGCAGTCTGTTCACAGTGAGGGGGTGCAATGACAAAAACCGGACCGAAGCGTTTATCTGATCCTGCCAGAGAATGCAGCTCCTTCCTTTAATGTCCTGAAGTTCCTCTGCCTCATATTTCCCATGTCTTCTATAACAGGGCCGGCGTATGCAACGAGATGGCTCTGGTGAGTGACGGGAGGCCATCTTGTGAGAGGTGAGTTCAAAGCCCTCAAACTTTTTTTAATTATAATGATGATGCTATAGTAACTGCTGGGACATGATGTAAACAAAAGGCCGAATTGTAGCACCCTCGCCTGGCAGCTTGTTCTCTGTGCAATGGGCGCTGTGACAAAAACTCGACCGAAGCGTGATCTGATCCCCAGCTTGGTACAACTGATTATCATAACTGTCTTAACAAGCATACTAGAACTATATTTGGTGTAATATATACTAGTGTCAAACTGTGATTCTCTAGCCATTTCATTTACATCTTCTCTAAAATCCCGTTCTTCCCAGACTAGGACAAGTTGACCCCTGCACCGCTGCCCCTCTAGGACACTTCTGGCAGTTCAATGGAGCCGACCTGCATGATCACAGTGCTTGTATTACTCTACTTCACATGAATATCTTTTGAGTCCTGTTCAGCAACATGGTACATTTCTGTTTGAGAGAGAAAAATGGAAACAGTTTTCCATGCATTCGGCCACACAACAGTTATTTCAATGTCCAGTTTTTCCCCATTTTCGTTTTCAACAATTCTGTTAGCTCTATATTCAGCGCTGTGATGCCATGGTATAACGTGCTTATAATGCCTTTTGTAAGTCCTGAGTTTTAGGCATTAATAAATGTATAAATAATAATTGGATTCTATACCCATTTCTGACTCAAATCTGGAATACCTTCCTTTGGATCATGTCGACAGATCTGTATCTTTTTGGCAAGGCATGGTTTACAACATTGGTTTGACTTAGTGACAGACTTAGGTTCTACCCCTACGTAGTACAACAGTGCAGGGACAAATCAAGCGTTTCATGGTTTAAAAGTCGACAGCTCTGGCAAAGGACTAAAGGACATTCTTAATGTGTTTTCGGAAACCTGATGGTATAACTGAGTCTATGGGGTCATCTCTGCAGCACGACGGACCATAACTTGGAATCACTAAATGAACACTTCCCCTTCCATGAGACCATCTGTAGTGCATTGGTCTGGTTGGTTGCCAGCCATAGACATGAGGCTCATAGTACCCTAACCGGAAGCTGTTCAATATTAAATTACCTTTGCCATGCTGGATATTAAAGTACTTTTAAATAAGTTGGTGTCACCAGTCTGGGGGGGTGTAATTTGTAGACGGTCCCTACGACAGGTCGCAGCCGGAACGTAGATTAAAGTGCTGTTCTCGCACAGATATTGATGGCAACCAAAGTAAATTTATTTTTCAACATAAGCTAAATGGTTTTGGAAACAGACTGTAGTGATCTTACCCTGCTTTACACCATCTCTTAAAACTACGATGCGCATCTTGAAAGCAGGCAAATCTGAAAGGTCGCGTTGAAAGACTATGATGTCATCTACTGGCAGCGCAGGTACACGAGGCTACCAACTTTACTTCTATTACTTTCAGACAGTAGCCTGCCTTGGAGACCTGCTGGGATCCAAGGGGCTGGAAGGACCTTCCAGGTGTGCTGCTAGGATAACCCTCGGAGAGCTCTGGAGTAACATCTGCTCAGCTTAGAGGATTTCAACTGAAGAAACACAAAGAATCATCAGATGAACACACGGGAACATTCAGTTGGTTCGACGGTTGTTTATTACCATTATGCTTTAACAACAAATATAACTGAAGAATAGTCACTTAAAAGTACAAAATAAACAGACCTGAAAGAATAGTACCAAACATTACCGATCTTTAACAGTTGTGCACGTGTCATTGACTCTCTTAGCGCCTTTATTTCTAAAAGGCGACCAACGACACACTTGGTGACTTATTTAGACCATAAGTAATGTAATGCAAGACAATAATAAACACAATCCTAGATTAGCTTCAGGCGAGAGCAGAGCTAGGACAGAGCAGGATGGAGAGAGGGCAAACAAGACAGTCACAGTACTCACACACACAGGGAGAATCTTTACATGTAGTCACTGTGAGCTTTGCACTGTGAGTGTAAGTGTTTAATACATGAAGGGTTGTATGATGGAGATTAAGTCATATACTGGTTTATCAACTACGAACCTTTGCAATTCTTGATTGTGAATGATTTAAAACGTTTGATCAATTTAAAAATGATTAAAAGATGGTTTTATTTTTTGTTTGTATTACACTTAGACAGTATTTCTACTGAACACTATTGGACTGGAATGTATCTATTCCACTGAAATGACTAATTACAATGATAATGTAGGCCTAAAGATTACATTTTTTAAAACCAAAAGAAAAGTTAATAAACTACAATTATTATTCATTCAAATGAATCCTCTTAAAATGTTATACATAACTGCAACTGTTAACAACTTAGCGTTAAAGAATAAATCTGGGGAAAACAGTAATCTAAACCTTTATAAAGGGTTGTATCAACTGGGGTTAGATTCTTAAAATGACAACATTGCAACATTAATGCAGTTATCTCAGATCTCACATAGTGATTCTAATTCAGGAAACAAAATTTGTTGTTTCGGTTGTTGGTATGTTGTATTATCAAAAAAATGGTCCTAGTCTGTATGATTGACAGGTGAGATGATGAGGGGGGCAGAGTTGTTACCTTCATAATCATGGTGACCTGGGAAGAGAATTGGATAGAGAAGCTCACTAAAGGTGCAGCCAGTAGCAGAGTAGATATGAACCCTGGCTTCCACATCATAGAAGGACACCAGACCCTCATCATAATCAACAAACACCCCCACCTTCTGGAGCCCAGCTCTCAGAGGAAGATGGACGTTTGGGTTATCTCTGAATATCAACACATCCTTGTCAGATAAAAGAGTCCAGTAACCCGCCTCAGGGGTAGTTTTTATCCTATGTTTTCTGTTGATGGACTCTCTTGCCACTCCTAAACGCCACAAAGTCTTGTCTTCAACCTGGACCTCAAAGTAAAATCTACCTAAGGAGAAGCTCTGCCTCGTGAGAACATATATATAATTTTTAAATCTCTTGGGATTGTGTGGGAGATTCTTCTTTACACCTCCATCATGTACTTGTTTCCCATCCTCAGACAGGATGAGACTGGAAGCAGCTGTATCAGGATCCAGAGTCAAATCTACTTCATACTGCTGGACCCTCTTCAGTTCAGAATCGTGCAGCTTCTTCATCTCCATCTTCAGTGTCCCCTCCAGCTGATCCAGGGATCTCCTCAAGGTCCCTACGTAAGAAGGAGGACGGACCGCCACTGTCGTCCAGTCCCTGGTGGCTGGAGGATTCTTCAGGGATCTGAAGGCCTCGAGGAAGTGGAGGTGGTCTTTAGTGTGTGAGAGCTGCTTGACCTCTGAGCTTCTATTGGTCAGATCTTCCATTTCTTGCTCCAGCTCTTTGATGAGGTCTTCAGCTTGTGTCTCCGTGGATTTCACTCTCTCTGTAACCGTTTGGTTGAAATCTTCCCAGCACTTTTCAACACAGCCTATAAGAGCAGTGAAGACCTGCTCACCATCGGCTATCTCTCTGTCTGCGTCTTTGTTGCTCAGATCTACTGTGTCTTTGATCTCCTTAATCTTTAGTTTTCTCTCCTGGATCATATGCAAAACTTCAACCTCTATCTTCCCCAGCTGGGCCATCTTTACTTCATATTCCTCCTTAAGAGGTACAACAGAATGGGACTTGTGGTATGTCTCTGTGCAGAACTGACAAACACACACCTGTTCAGTCTGGCAGAAGAGCTCCAGAAGTCTGTCGTGTTTCTTACACATCCTTTCTTCCAGATTGTCCATAGGCTCGACCAGCCGATGTTTCTGTAAGCGAGCGACTCTCTGATGTGGTTCCAGGTGGGTTTGGCAGTAAGAGGTAAAACACACTAGGCAGGACTTCACAGCCTTCTGCTGGGTCCCACTACAGACGTCACAGGGAACTTCTGCTTGTTCAGCAAAAGGCTGCTCTTTATCTCGTACAGACGTTCTAAACTGAGCAGTCAGCTCTGATAAGAAGATATTGACCCGTAAGTCAGGTCTTGTGTTGAAAATTTCGTTGCAAACAGGACATTTGTAATGGACTTGTTCATCCCAGAACTTTGTAATACAGGTTCTGCAGAAGTTGTGTCCACATGCGGTGGTAACTGGACTGTTGAACACATCCAGACAGATGGGACATGAAAAGTTCTCTTCAGACCAGAAAGTGTTAGCACAGGCCATTCCTAGACACAGACACAGATAACAAGGTTTATTTATTGAGCAATTATATATTTCTAATTCAAATACAGGAAGAGAGGTTTTAACTACTCCTCAAAGTTGTGTTGTTTTACTCACCTTGTTGTTACTGTCTGTCCGACTATTAATTCCAAAATGCGTTTTATTCCTCGCCTGGAAGAGAGAACTTCCACGTCGGTTTCTTTGGTTTCTCCGAACCTTGAGTTTCGTTTCCTCAACAAGACGTCCACTCCTCTCCTCCCCAAACGCCTGGCCCCTCCCATAACGCCTGGCTCCTCCCATAACAACTGGCTCCTGTCCCACGGCACACGGCGTCACTTACTGCAATTATGCACTGTGTCGGCCTCTTCAAATGCGTTGATGTGTGTTCTCCTCTTTCTCGAGTTAAAAGAGCCGGTGTAAAACGAGAGAGACATTTTGGGGATTTGCGACTGTAACCGTGATTATTAACCGGTGTTGATCAATCGGGGTTTGCGGGGCTTCCCCGAATACTTCTTTTATCCAACCCCGGGCCCGATCCGATTTTCAACCGAAACAGACAGAGAGCAAAGAGCTGTTAATTGGCGCTACGCTCTCGTAGTGACTCTCCCCGATGTGCACGCGCACAGTGCACACACGAGCAGCAGAGCTGAGAGCAGACAGCGGTAGTCTGGTCAGTGGGGGATTTCCTTTTGCTTTTGGAAAGCTGGCCCCGTTTCTCACACACACAGTCACGCACACACACTTCTCACTTCAAACTAAAGATATTTCCCATGAGCTGTTACCAGCCTAAACATTGGATTATATATGTGATTTATTCATCATAATTCAAAATATTCTGTTCTTCAGAGGACTGAGCTGGTCCACAAAGGAGGAACTGAAGACTGGTCCAACGTCGGGTGCAGGAAACCATAGAGACCTGCTGGGATCCAAGGGGCTGGAAGGACCTTCCAGGGGTGCTAGGATAACCAACAGAGCGCTCTGGAGTAACATCTGCTCAGCTTAGAGGATTTCAACTGAAGAAACGGGAAGAATCATCGGCTTAACACACGAGAACATGCAGTTGGTTCGACTGAGTTGTTCATTACCATTATGCTTTCACAACAAATATAACTGAAAAATAATCACTTACACAGTAAATCAAAATTACAGATCATTAAAAGTTGTCTTTGGCTCTCTTTGCGACTTTATTTCTAATAGGCGACTGACAACACTCTTGGCAAATTATTCAGACCATCAGGGAGAAGGTGAAACATATATTAAACGTGTGAGGGGCTATTCATTCCCATGCTGCTGGCTGCTCAGCGGATCGCGGTCCACGGCTCTCGTGCATACAGCGTAGGGGTCTCTCCCTCTCCTCGCGCAGTCTATCTGGCGAATATCAAACCTGCTGCTCACTTTTACCTGCTACAAAACGGAGAAACCTTATTTTATTTTTCAACATCAGCTAAAAAAAATTGGAAACAGACTGTCTGTAGTGATCTTACCCAGCTTTTCACCGTCTCTTAAAACAACAACACGATGCGCATCTTGAAGGCAGGCACATGTGAAAGGTCTGCCTATGACGTCACCTGACGTCACCTACCGGCAGCGCAGGTAGACGATGCTACAAACTATACTTCTATATTATTACTTTTAGACATTTTTTATTCTCGAATAATTGAGTCACACGTTCATTTACGCCTCTTAGCAGCAAGTGCCAAGAGGCGAACTTAACACCCATTCTAACATTTGCATTACGATATTGTACAAAGCTGACAATTACAATCAACTGATAAATTCTCGCTCATGTTCAACCATCGTCGCAGGCGGTTCTAATAACGGATTCATTTGATTCAGCCATCTGTTTTTCCGGTTTTATGTCATAGCCTACGAACGTTTCTGGAACACTCTTATTTCGGAAGAAGGGCAGGTTTACGTAAAGACCATAGATAGGTACACAGATGGAGGCTCTGGTTGCAAATTACTGCCATCTAGTGAAAGAAGGAGGAACTCTGCCAATATGGTAAAATGACCCCATGGCCCGGAAGCCGTACAGTGTTCTCATTGATCATTTATATGGCGTGGTTCCCGCCGTAGCCTGCTATTTACTACTTGAAAGACGAGTAAAACGGACGGAATGGAGAACGATCCGTGTTTACCGGTAATTCAACTACACGACTTAATCAAGTTTGAGTCTGGCATCTTTGGAGCATGTGTCGATGTGATGCTGTTATCTGACTATGGTTAGATGATCCTGGTAGCCAGTACACAGGCTTCTGAAATATGCAGAGGCCACCTCTTGGTGGCCTCTGCATAAAAACATAAACATGTTGTGTCTTGGGTAACGTTATATCTCGCATGTCAACCCTAAAAGTCTGTTTGGTTGCACATGCACCTTCTGTGCAGGGGCGTAAGTTAAGTTTGAACAATGGATGAAGAAAAGGCACAACTTTATGGACAAAGTTGTGCCTTTTCTTCAGCCAATTATGCTGGATGCGTCCTTTTTAAATTAAAAAGTAAAAGAAATGATTTACTCTTCAGTCTGCAGTTTTTTTTGTGAATCATTGATATGACTTTATTTGGTTGTGTATTTAAATATCCCCTCGATATATGGTCCAATCCTGTTCCTGCTGTCAATATACAATGCAAACAGTAGGGTGCATTCATGCATCCAATGTATCCACCCTCAACATGTGCAACCATTTCTGGTGTCCTCAAAATCCTTGTTTCCCAGTCTTGTCAAGAGTATAATCTCTTGAATCGTCTACTTCCAGGGATCCAAAGACAAACCCAACGGCATCCTGATTAAAACCGAACCGGACTCTGAGGAGGTCTGTCCATACCCGGTCCTTCGGAGGCTCTCAGTCCGACTGACAGACTGCAGCTCCAGGCTGGGTGCACAGGACAGCAAATTTCTCCGTAAGATAAGCCCATTCAAAATTAAAAAAATGCTGTTAAATACACAGAAAATACATTAATTAAAAAAAGATATGCAAACGAAAAATGTGTATGTAATATAATGCAAATATAGATGGCAATAAGCAGTTATTAAAAGAAAATCAATTCTGATATCTGTGGACCAATGAATATAAGGTGCTGTGCAGAGAAACGCCCTCGGAAACCTTTATTCGGGTTTCCACGCAAAATTCCAGATCTATATAAAAACCTGCAAGAATATGCGTATTTCTGGCAATCAGTCAGTTTGACAAATACAGATAATTGGTTGTTCGTTAAAACATGTTTGGTCAATTTTGGTTGTTGGCAGGGGTAGACTCTGAGCTTGTCCACGTGGCCACAAGCTCATGACATTTGGGATGGACAACCAATAAACCCGTGCTCTTGTGCTACGCACCGGTGAACATCTTGGAAAATTTCAGCAATTCAGCAAGCAAATGTACACCGATTTGCAACGTTCTGCCGAGCATTAATTTGCGTCGAAACCTATGCAGAGTTTTGTGCATGTGGCCCAAGGAGTTTGTCTTGGTTGTTTAGTGAGGCACATTTTTTAAGTTTGAAGAAGCTTGTACAGTTTTCCACAGGCAAGTAATCCATCCTCCAAATTTACCTGCATGTTCGAGAGGATGCTTGACCGGGCCGGTGAGACCCACTTTCCAATCTGGTCTCTAACCTTTAACCTGTGACCTCTACAGGAGACCGCCTGGACAGGCTGAAGACGAGGAAGGGGCGTGGGATGTCAAACATTGGCCGCAAGATGATCTACTGCTCCATGTGCATGAAGGGCTGCTACAAGAAGGCCCACATGGAGGCCCATCGCCGGGTCCACCGCGGCCTCCCGGCCAATCAGTGCTGGCAGTGCGGCAAGACCTACCCCACCCTACAGAGCCTGGTGCTGCACCAGCAGACCCACGGGCGCAAGGAGCAGTACCGGTGCTCCCACTGCGACAAGGCCTTTGTCCTCAAGCGAGACTGGAAGGCCCACCACCGCACCCACTCCGGCAACATGCCCTTCAAGTGCTGGTTCTGCCAGGACGGCTTCGGCCGCCAGGAAGAGCTGGACCAGCACCTGGACACGCACAAAGACGAGGAATGCTACCGCTGCAAGGTTTGTGACAAGCGGTTCATCTCCTACCAGGGCTTAAACTCCCACTGCCAGTCACACCAGAGGAGGCAGCTGCTGTCGTGCTCCCAGTGCGACAAAGCCTTAAGCAATCCACAGAGCCTGAAGGTCCACCAGGTGACGCACTCCAGCCAGAAGCCGCACGTGTGTCCGGTGTGTGGGAAGGACTTCAAGCTGCCGGGGGGCCTGCAGTCCCACCTACTGACCCACAGGGAGGAAAGGGCCTATCGTTGCTCCTGGTGCGACAAGCGGTTCAAGCGGCTGCAGGGCCTCCAGCTGCACCACCTCGTGCACCTGGGCATCAAGCGCTTTGAGTGCGGCGAGTGCGGCAAGCGCTTCACGCAGCAGTCGCACCTGACGGCCCACCGGACCACGCACACGGGCGAGCGGCCTTTCCTCTGCACGGCATGCGGCAAGCGCTTCACGCAGTCCTCCCACATGCGCTCGCACACCAGGCTCTTCCACTGCGACGACAAGCCCTTTGCGTGCGACGACTGCGGCAAGAGCTTCGCCATCGCCCACTACCTGAAGATGCACCGTCTGAGTCACACCAAGGAGAAGCTGTACAGCTGCTCCTACTGCGACAAGGCCTTCTCCTACCGCAACTCATGGAAGTCGCACGAGAGGACCCATACGGGGGAGAAGCCCTTCCAGTGCGGCGATTGCGGGGAGACGTTTGGGACGTCGGCTGGCCTGCAGGGCCACCGGCGGTCGCGGCACACGCGAGAGAAGAGTCACTACTGCGCCACCTGCGGCCGGTTCTTCATGACCGGCTCGCAGCTCCGCGTGCACGAGCTCAGCCACAGCAAGGAGCGGCCTCACGCCTGCCGCTGCGGTAAGGGCTTCAAGACCAAAGGGGTGCTGAGGAAACACGTCAAGACCTTCCCCGACCACCAGGACCTCTGAGGGGGCCGGTCACGCTCACTCAACCCTGGGAGGATCATGCAGGTTCATGGACTCAGATCATCAACACCTTCTGACTGAGAAGAAGGACTACGTGTGCGTGTGCGTGTGCACGTGCGTGTGCGTGTGTCAGCCCTTGGAAGATGCACCAAAGGAAATATGGAGTTGGGATCACTTAAAATGTGTTGACCTCAGGTGTGCAGTACTATAAACACTTTATTTTTTTTCGTCTGAACGAATGCGTGTGACTTCAATGTTTGAGTTTAACATTTGTTGGCTGTTAATGCCAAATAAAAATCAATAATTAAAGGGCCCTATTTCAACAACAGGCTGGTCCCTGGTGTTGGACCAAGGAAGGCCTTATTAGTTGGTTGTGTTTGTTGCCGTGTTTAGAAGGGGCTGTATGTGGGACAAATGTGGGACAAATGTGGACTATGCTGCTGTACTTATGGAAATACATTCAGTGCTTTTACTTTGTTAGGAATAATTGTTGTCGTTCAGAAGATGTTTATTTTGGTACCTGCCGCATTTGAACAGCCGGGCTCTGGTGCTATATCTTTATTTTTTGCGAATGGTTCATATTGGTGGAAAGGTATGTATAGTTGCAACGTTGATGGCCTGCATTATCTCACAATAAAAACTGGTCCTCGTTCTCCTGAATGTCAACACACGGCAGTGTTACTACAATATTGTCCTTAAAACTCCAGCCATGTCTTTGGAAAGTTAATGGATATTTTATTTTGAAGCAACGTCTTCAATGCACCGTGAACATCAATGCATGTATTCAGGTAAAACCCTGCCTGTTCCCAGTGGCGTCACTATGCTGATTTATTCGGGGCTAAAGCCTCGGATGTTATTTACTTAGCCCTGAATATGATCTTTGGGGAAAAAAATAAAATAAAAATATTCATAAACATTTATAAGTAGCCTAGTCTAGGTAGTCCTTCTGGCAAGAGAATAATCAACAACCTGTTTACCACCTCAAGTGAATTAACCTATCCTATCCCCAGTCAGATCCGTGCGTGTGTGTGTAAGGTCTGCCTCACTTGTATTCATTTTACTCTGCAATAACTTAAATGGAACTTTAGATGTTTGGGGATAAGCAGCATAGCAGTCAGGTAGCTATTTAAAGCTATAATAACCCGCATATTTCGTTTATTTAGATAAAGCATTATGAAAAAGTTTGCATGCACAATAAAGCATACAAATGAATTTGGCGCCCAGCATTTTCATTTTCCCTCTGGGCTAAGCCCCGGATGTTTATGAAACCTAGAAATCCCCACCCAAATCTATTCTCTATAGTGTTAACGTGTTTGGTGGTAGGTGATGACTCCAGTTTAACCAGTGAATGAGTCTCTCTGGTCTCTTTGATGAAAGCTTCCTTCTCACTCCTCAAAGGGCCGTTCAGGATGCTGCCAAGTTACGGTTGCAATGGAGACAGAGCGCTCAGAGAGCAGATGTTCTCGTGTGGTAACATCGCCCTCTGCTGTCCACATCGCTCACTACACACACAGGGATGCAAGATCACACGTGACTTCCTTTTTACCAACTTGACATCAAACAGTAGTAACACACACACACACACACACACACACACACACACACACACACACACACACACACACACACACACACACACACACACACACACACACACACACACACACACAC
>OOFH01075636.1:0-13181 GCA_900323355.1 Merlangius merlangus | reverse complement strand
GTGCCCAGGTAGTGGAGTTTTTGAAACAAAGCAAATCAAAAGAGGCAGCTGACTATCTCCGCATCATGCAGGACAGCGAATATATGTCCAACGTTGCCTTTTTGACAGACATTTTCTCGCATCTGAATACACTTAATCTCCAGCTGCAAGGAAAAGAAAAATCAGTGGTGGATATTTTGGAAAAACTCGATGCGTTTGGGAACAAACTTGACCTTTTCAGTGTTTCCCCCAGTAAATGTCTCAGTCAAGGTGGTAAGCAGTCGGTGGTGTTGTTGCCGAAAGATTTTGGGGGTATTTTGCTCAAAGATGCCAGTACGCATGAATGAAATAAATGACAACACAGACAACAGTAGGTACAAATGCCTGTTTGTTGTTTATTGTTTTTGATTTAACAATATATAGGTTTAGAGAAATCTGGCTTTCAGAACTCAGTGCCTACCCACTCACTGACCTCACCGCACGTCACTGGCGGTAGATTGACAGGTGACTATGATAGACTATGCAACAATATATTCAACCACCAGATGTCGCCGTCTCAATTACACTCAAAAAACTTTATTGGCACGAATAATGTTGTAAACAGTATTACCTGAGTATTACGAATGCCATTTTTTTTTTTTTTCAACTTTTTTTTTTTTTTTCCAATACATTGGTAGTCAAGGCGGGGCCCTAGTCTTGTTAAGGCGGCCGCCTTAACAAGATAGTGCTGGGGGAAACCCTGGATTTAATAAAACAACAACAAAGATATAACAGTATATTTTTATATTCACAACTACAGAGCATTGCACTATTTGGAACTATGGAACGGTAGTGAGGCAGACCACTGCTGACAGCTTCACGAAATCTCACCAAGATAGCTGCTCGATTTGGAATAATAATAAATGACTGACGTATTTTTACGGTTCCAAAAGGTGGTATGTTAACAGAATATGCACGAATTGGCTCGAGTTAGGGTCTCATTTTATAGTTTTTAAGAGGACTTGGCCGTCTCAGACGGCATCTTTGACATGTTTCCCAAAGTAGTGACAAGTTGTGAGGTGACGATCGTCATTAATGCTTACCCGTCCCTTCCTAATAATTATTAAATCATTAAGGTTACAACAATAATCAGCCCAACTTTTTGACGTTATTTCTTTATGAATTTCAGGCAAATTATGGAAAATGTGCCAAATTCTCCAACATTCCCCGTTTTACAGTTAATTCCATTTTTAATAGCAGATTCTGCGATTCCCTCCTGCGATTTCTGCATCGCGGAAATCCCAGGGCCGTAGTAATTGCGGTGCTTTGGCTGTGAGGGCGATGCAGCAGTCAATAGGCATTGTTCATCACAAAGCTCCTGAATGTTATTTCTGTATTCTCATCTCGACTGATTATTCTGTGGTCTGCTTTTAAAAGAATACTTCACCAGTGGAGACATGAATCTGTATTGAAAGTGGGTCATATATTTAGTTGAATAGTAGCATAAATTTCAAACTTTGTGCGTTCTTGACTGAGAAAAGGCAGACGGTGACTTTTTGGCGCTTGCCGATTGAAGACGACAACTCCCACAATGGACACAGGTGCTGGTCAGGTTGAACGCCTGAACAGCATGGGTTGGGGTTTTGTGATTGTGAAGCGAGACTTCTCCGGTGATAGAATGTTATTCAGGAGCAGAGGAGTAAACTAAAACCGTCCACAGTGGATGATGTGCTTTTTTTGCACAGCAATCTAAAGCATCACGCCAAACACCAGATAGTGTAATTACCAATCTCATGTGTCTAATTTCCTTCGGAGAAATGTTGATCAGGAGAAAAAAATTATTATAGCGACTTTATAATGATAGGACGCCGGTCCTGTATCGGTGAAGTATTCCTTTAGGCCTCATTGGTCTGACTGCCTACCCTCCACTTTTTACGTTTTCTTCTACATTTTCATAATGTGTGGGCCGAGCTAAACCTGTTATTGTTTTTATCACATTCTATGCTAGCCTTTGATGAGGAACTTTGCTGTAGTTTCTCCTGCTCCTCTTTTTTGGCTATAGCTGTGAAGGACTTAGGTTGATTCAAGATTCAAGAATTTATTTGTCACGTGTAATTTGTGGATCAAAAAGCTGTGAAATGGAGATTGCGACAGCAACTTCTAGCTGTGCAAAGTTGAATAATAATAATAGAAAAGTAAGAAGACAGAATAAAAAGAAGGGGGGTGTGGATTGAAAATCAAATCAAATCAAAAGTTTATGAAGAGGGGGGAATTATTATTATTCATTTTCCGTATGGCTTGGGGGAAAAAAAATCTTCTTAGTCTTTCTGTTCTGGCCTTTTGAGATCAAAGCCCCTTTCCAGAGGGCAACCATTGAAAAATGTTATGGCCAAGGTGATGTGCTGTTTGCTGTTTCATGAGGACTTTTTGCTTAGCTCAGGTTGACCGTGACGAGAAAGTCTACAAGGCCTCAGGTTCAACCCAGCAGAAGATTTAACAATAGCTTCTAATGGCTTGGTTTTACATTTTGTAAATGCCTTTTTTCCCCACAGATAGCTTAGTGCTTAAACGTCTGTCCTCTGCATTCATTGGCCAACTGGATCCCTGCCCCCATCCCAAGACCCAACAACGCCAACCTAGTGCCCATCCGTTGACTGGTTGTGAAAGCCGCTCTATTGTATTGGAAAAACATTGGAGGCAGGCGGCAGATCTTGGGGTTGGATAGAGGGGTAATTAGGGAACCAGATTCAGCAGAGCTTCAAAGGAAACTAGATCTGCTGCAACGCCTATTGATCGTGAATGTTTTGGGCCAGTTTTAGCTAACCAACCAGTAGTAGATCATGCAAACCCTGCCTACATCTAGCAGATACTGCTGTTTTTAAAAGCGAAGCCTGGAGCAATGATGTAAACCCACAACATTTGACACTTCTGCCTGTAGCAAATAATGAATGGTATTATTCAAGTTGAAGATGGTATCATTCACTGTCTTTGAAGGTGACTGTTTCTTCTGATAAAAACTGATGTTGATTGTCAAGACCGTTGATGTATACAATATTGTTAATAGTATACTGTGGTTGACTGTACATAGATAGATGCAGATGGCATTTATGCTGTTGTCGGAGGCATAAAGATGTTTGATAAGAGGCTGCTGCTGATTAGCAGGGACCTCAAGATACAATATTATGATCCCTGAGAGCCAATAAGGGTTGGGCGATCGTCTACAAGCTTCCATCGTCCGATTGCGCCCCCTAGCGATCGTCGATAGCCGATCTGATCGGCCAAGAGTGCGGGGGGAAATGCCGGATGGAACTACTCCGTTCCGCTTATTCGCTATTTTTGAAGTTGGTTTATTACATTATAAAATTGCCGTTTTATTTTTCTAATTTTTCGCCGTCCGAGCAGACTGGTAGGTTTCGAGCCCCTCTCGTAGCAGTGAGTTAATACGGCAGGTCAGAGCTACAGAGTGTGTTTCCACCTGTGCCAGTTAAACTTCAATTACAATTTGGGGGCTTTCTTTTTTTGTAGCCACCACACCGCACACAGCACACTAAAGTGCTGTTTTTCTGACAAAAGAAAAAAAAAATCGCCTTTTCATCTGCAATTTCAGACCATCGACGATGGAATCCATCTATCATTGATAGTCGAAAGAATCGACCATCGGCCCATCCCTAGTGCCAATATTATATTATGAATTCTGTCAATATTGTCATTCGGTAAAAATGCAACAGGCTATTAGGACCTATGCTTTGTTCGATTTAATATTCTTTGTGGATTAATTTTCGGATTAGCCTTGGGATTTGGGTCTGGTTTTAACAGGTCTGTTATAGAGCTCTTAAATATCATACTTCTTTTACCGGTACATGTGACTAGGGGTGGGCGATATTGCAAAAATATCATATCACGTTTTTTTTCAGGCAGGATCACGATCCACAATCTTATCGTGATTCTTTTTCATGTTGGTTTTTAAGACTATTTTGCAAGTTACTGAACAGTACAACCAAACTGTTTTCTCTAATAAAGAAGCAGATCGGGTCACATTTTTCCACGTCCGACAGAGAAGTAACCGAGTCCGACCCAAGCCCGGCCCGCGTCTGACAGAGAAGTAACCGAGACCAACGCGAGCCCGACAGGCATCAAGATATATATATGTCCGAGCTCGACACAGTTAAAGTAAATTTTTTCTCACACTAATAATGAGACGTTTACCTTTGTACCATGAAAGCATGCCTTTATTAAACGAATGCAAGGCATTTTTGAATTGCCAACCGTTCAGCACAGCAAGCACTGCGAGCACAAGAGGCTCAATCATAACTTCAGAAATCAGACTGTCCGGTGCTACTCACAAATCTTTTCATAATTTCTTCTTAACGTCCTCCATCGCTTGCTTGCATTGCGTTGTCACATATAGTCACTTCACGCGAGCGTGCGTGTGCTGTGTGTCACGTGTGTGACGTGTGTGGAGTGTGTGGAATGTGTGTGATGCACGGCTTGCACGCGTGTTCCGTTGTCACAAAAATACTGTGGAACGCGCCTGCAAGAAAGTTTCATTATTTATTTATCTTAACTGTTTTAACGCCTTATCGCGCAGGTGTGTCCAAGCCTGACCCGGACCTGGGAATATTTTTTTAATATTGGTCCGAGCCCAACCCGGGTCGGGTTTCCATGCTCTAAACTGCAACTGATAGTATCGCACTACAGTGCACATTCAAACGATCACTCTATAAAGGCAGATCGCAGGGACATTCAGATTCAGAATACTTTATTGATTCCCGGGGGGGCAATTATTTTCGTTCCAATGCTCCGTGCAAAGTGGAAATGGAAACAAGCGATAAAGATGAATGAAAATAGAAATAAGATAAAGTAAAGATTCAAATAAAAATAAAATACAATAAAAATAAAATTTAAAGTAGCCAATAAAATACAAATAAAAAATAAACAGTCAAATAAACAATCTGAAATAATATGAAATAAATAAAATAAAATATATGAGACATTTTAATAGTTCACAATCTAATATCGTCATATTGCACACCCCTACATTGGACTTTTATGATCGATTTCTCATAATGCATTTGACGACCAGATGAAAATGATTCCCTGGTCCCGTTTGAATTGTGCCATGAATTTCAACACAATAGAGCTGTAACGATACATCAACTCACGATTCGGTTTGTATCAAGATTTTTGACCCATGTTTTTCAATATTCTATTGGCCGAATTCATTGGCAACTTTGTTTGGAATAAATTTGTCAGAGTAGACTGCTGTTGCTGGGGATTCTTGGCTCCACTTAAGTCAATTCTGGGATGGTGCCGTAGGATGTGGATTTGCATATTGGAAGTGTTCCCAGTCACTTGAGGAAGCGTTTTAAAACAGTTAATGGCAATTGGTATGGGTCTTGTTGACAACACGATTGCGTCCTTATTTTCAACCGGGTAGCCTAAATGCTACCATACTGCTGACCTAAATTTGCATCGAGGGTCTGCAATTTGAGAGCTACCTGAACTAGCCATTGCTCCTCGGTGGGTCTCACACACCACGTTGTTGAGATACACTTTTTGCAGGCAAGGGTCACATGACTGAAGGTCGTCCTATGACGCACACTGTTGGAGAGGCAGAAAAATCCTCAACTAAATGTAAATGGACTGCATTTATATACTTCTAACCAATCACGCACATATTCACACAGCGACGGCGGAGCCAACCATGCAAGGCAGTAGCAGTTAGGGTCAGGTGCCTTGCTCAAGGACACATCAGCACTCCCCAGAGGAGCTGGGGATCGAACCAGCAACCTTCAGGTTACCAGCCAACCCGCTCTACCTCCTGAGCTATTGCCGCCCCAAAAACCCAAAGCTTGTTTTGTGATTTAGGGTTACGTATTTAAGATATTAATGTCAAGTAATTTGAATAGTTTGGTAGCACTAACCAGCGTTCCAGCTAGAAAAAAACTTTGCCGGTCAAAATGATCTGCAAAGGTTTCGTTTACCGGACATTTTGATGATATGCAGGTCAAATATCCTATTATCGCTTCTTATTAGGCTATGTAGCTTAAATAATGACTTAATCTGGCGGTATTTACGATTGTTGCCGCAAACGGCAACAATCCCTTTCTCCGCCATGTTGCGGTTCAGTCTGGACTTCAGAATGACGTGGAAGTACCAGAGACGTCGGAGAACCTGACGCTGCCGTTAAGATTCGTAATATCATCTGGAGGCGCATTTGTTGTATTGTGTTACTCCATTTAGGCTTTTGAACTCTGTTTAAATCTTTTCACTTAATTTAGGCCATTTCACATTACTTTATGTCTTAAACTATGTGGCTTTATTAAAACATATTCTCAACCTCACTTTGCAGCACTGACCAAAGATTTCTGCAGGAAATGCATTTTCTAGGTCAGGGGTTGGCAATCCTAGGCATGCGTGCCACCACTGGCACACGCCAGCATAATCATAGGCACGCTTGCCAAAAAATATTATTATTTATTTTTCTCCGCTGCTATGCAGCAGCATAATCATTATTTTGGCAATTCCTCAAAGTGCAAAAATGTTGCACTGTGAGGAATGGTCTTAAATTAGTTGTTTGAAATTAAGGATGGGCATTGGAAAGCATATCAATATTTGAATATTTGAAAAAAAAAAAATAGAGTAACCGGGTAACTGAACTACGAAAAAGAAGTGTAGCTCACTCATAATGTAGCCTGAAGTTCTTCCGTGATCTGGCCTTCACTAAACAAATGTATTCATTTTCCAACTAATAGTCAAATAAATAAGGAAATCTAATCCAATTTGTTCAATTTATTGAGCATTTTAGAAGGAAATATGACTTGAAATCAGTATGCTTTATGACAAGAATATGAATGAACAGTATTGCATACTTAAGGCACAAACTGAAATTAGATTGAAGTACTGGTTGGCTTGGCTATCAACAGAACTCCACTTGCAGTGAATAGGCCTGCCTCGCATTCCGCATGATGTGCATGTAACAGGACATCAACAAAAATATATTATATGTAAGAAGAAATACAGTGTCTAAAACATTTCCAGTTAAAATAACACATCAGCCCATTTACTGCATCACTCATTCTTGTTCAAAAAAATGAGCATATCTACATGGTCGGGGGATAGGTGGGTGCAGAGGCAATTTTCAATCAAGCCCGCCATGGAAAAAGCCTCTGCTGGAACGGAGGTTGCCGGTATAGCCAAGTTTTCCTTCGCCAGGACACTGAGTTTCTTGTATCGTCCCTCATTGTTCTTCCACCACTGTAGTGGGTTGCCCTGGGGCGGGATGCAAGGCTCACTGAAATAGTGAGCCTGTCCGAAAGGGTGGCACACACAGCCCGTCTCTGCTCGTGAAGCCTTTCAAACATATCGCTGATGGAATTCCAACAAGTACGGCAATACTGAATAAGTTTATGTTGGGGGATTTTTTGCTGCTACTGTTTTCTCTTCAGGTGGCTACAGTACTGTGATGGAAATATGACACTAGTTTCCCACATGCTCCTACCACCCGCATCGCACTGCCTGCTTTAAATCCATCGTCGATGGCGAGTTGGAGCATGTGTGCGAAGCAGGGTATGGACTCCCACTCCAAAAGTGACCAATTAGAAAGCACCATGTTACTGGCGTTGTCATGGACACAGGCTTTCACCTTGTCCAGTATGGCCCACTCTTCAGTAGCAGCTTGTAGTTGAGCTGCTATGTTCTGCGCTGTTTTTCTTTATCCGAGCTGTGCGTTTGCAACGCAGAACTCTTCATCTCTCAGTCAGAAGTGATGTAGTGGTAGGTGATAGTCTGGTATGATTCGGTTGTCAGAGCTGTCCATGAATCGGTGGTGATGGCTATTTTTCCTGCATGATGAAGGCCTGTTTTCAACTTTTTCACTCACTCTTGGTGTTTAATTTCCACCCTGGCCATGATAGTTTTGTGGGCAGGCACCTTATATTCTGGTTCTACAAACTCCATAAGTGCTCGGAATCCCTCTCCCTCCCTGAAGCTCAGTGGTAGCATATCATCAGTTATCATTGATGTAATGAGCTGCGTTATGTGCTCACTTCTTGTGGGGTCACAGCGGCACCTTGCGCTTCCAAAGGCAGTAATGTGAGGCTGTTGGTCTCCCCACTGTTGTTCCAGAATCTTTTCTTTGTTTTAGTTTCATGTGGTTTGCATGGAGCTGGTCAACTTGTGGTATGCAAATTTCACGGCGCAGATTTTGCATTGCACATTATTTTCACCAATCTGGTCAAACTATTTCCATGCTTATTTTTGTTGCTATTTCTTATAGAATGCACGCTTAAAGGTTTAAAGTTTAAACTTGCAGGCAGCGCGCATCACATAGTGATGTGCAAAGGCACAAAAATGTATCTAATGTATTGCAATTGTGTTTTTTCTTTCTTTCTACTTTACATATTTTAAATGGCATTAGTATACAAGTTTAATGAACAATATGTAATTAATATAGCTAATGAATAATATTTAATTACCTTTAGGCAAAATGTAAAATCCGCTACAGCTAAAGTCGAATACCCACGTCATTTCGAATAAACGAATATTCGAATAACTGTGCCCATTCCTATTTGAAATGGGATCAATTAATACTTTTTTTTAAGCCTATGTTGTTAGTAACGGAAAGAAAATCGTTCAAATATTGTTACAAGTAGCCTGTCTGCTACACATGTTTTTTGCAAAGCTGTCCATGTCTTAAAAATATTGTTGTGGATGTTTCCAACATCACCATATAATAAATTTTTTATTTAATTCTATGCACTTTAGTCTCCGTTTTTGACATATCCTCACAGTGAAAATATGTTTTTGAATGAGTTTCTGAAAGCATGTTATTATAATATTTTAGCCCTTGTTGCAAATATAACAACAAAAACAATCTTTAAAAGTGTTGAGGCATGATTGTGGACTATATGGAAATAATAGAATTTCAGGTCTTTTGGAAATGTTTGTGGTCGCTGTTCAGCTTAATATTTAATATTTTGTTGCTTATGGCACACATTAACGAGAAAATGTCAAACTGGCACTGCATGTCAAAAAGGTTTCCCCTGTTCTAGTAAATACTTACTGTACTTATACAATGTATGCACAGGATAATGCAACTATTAAATATTCTGTCTTCCTGAGGGCAATCTCCCCATAAACATTTCTTTCTTGCAAAGTAAATAATTGGCAAAAAAGGATATTATATTAACGGTTAATATGATTAGCCACATTTTCTTTGGTGATCAAGGGTAATGAATAATGACTCACGTTGTATGGTCCTTTTATGTTTTGAGCGGCCACTGGTTAGCAGAGCACTATAAAAATGCAGACCATTAACCAAGTACATTGAATACGATTATTTGTTGTGATTTTATTCCACACAACAATTCAATATGAAATCATTGAGTTGAATGGGACCTTACACATACAACACGATATCCATTGTTACGTTTCTTAACACGTGTTCTTACTGCATCCATAGCCGTAAACTACAATTATAGACCTATACTGATCGCTATCTGTTATAGGGTTAGTATTGATCGTTCATTTGATAGCGGTCGGCACTACAAGCCAATGTTTATACTTTCACTTCGTTACACGGTGTGCAGTTGTATCGCAACATTTTATAGACTTTTTTTAGTTACTGTACAGGGATACTAACGTCTCAAAAACGCATCGACATAATCCCCTCATCCAGGAACAGCCATTTGCTACAATATTTAACAATTGGATTCATAAGTAAAACTCCAGTTTAATTGAATCATCTAAATACACAGGATATTTTGGTGAAGGTGAGACTAAAAAAGTACCAGGTACCATATTTTGGTGATCAAAACTCAAGAAAAGGCGGGCCAAAGCGAGGCGAGTTCAATTGTAGCCTGAAAAAAACGTTCGAACAACTGAAACATGATTTTGTGTTCTATTTTTCCTGCTTCTGAATTTTCCCAAGAGATTTTCAAAATATTTCGCCAGCACATTTGCACCGTTTCAAATCTTACACTGTTCCCCAGTGTATTGCTTTGTTTCCCGGCTTTGAAACATTGTAAAAAGAGTTCTACAAACAAGTGTTCCTGCATTGAAAAAAAAAAAAAGTTTTGAAAGGGTGAATATTTATTTTGAAAAACCTGTAAGGTGTCGATTTACACCGTTGCAATGTATTTATTCAGAACTGAGTTTTCATCAAAGACTTTTTAGAGATTTGCCCCACAGGCGCAAGTTTTTGAGTCACGTGATATTAAGTGTTCTGGCGCTGATTCGTTTTCGCTGATGTACAGTCCAATCACATGTGCCGTTGATGACCGGGCTGTGCGTGATTGACGGTGCTTGGCCAGTTCTTGACAAGAATAACAAGCGCTGAGGAAAGCAGAGCACCTTGAGTGACCAACAACGTATGTCAAATTGGTCACTGTGTTGGTTGCTTGGCTGGCTGCTTTGGGTCGCTGTGTATTTTGTGGTGTATTAAAATAATATATTTTATGTTTTATATTTAGCCTATTTGTTTTGTTCAATGTCATGAAGTCTAATAAGATCCATTATATACAACATGGTGGCCGTAGAGGTAGTGACGCTATCTCTTTAATCAAGAGGTTGCCCGTTCGATCCCTTTTATCCCTTTGATCCCTTGATATATCATCATATTGAACAGCCCTAGCCAATGGTTTATAGGCTGGTGTTGATGTATACAGTCTAGTGTTGTTGATGAAATATTGGTGTGCCTGGTATATAGATTGTGGTTGATGGTTATTGATGTAATATAGATAGATGATAACATGGTTATGATGTATTAACTAGTATTGAAGGTTAGACTGCTGCTGGAATATTCTATATTGGAATATTGTATATATATTTAGTTGTGGATGTCATATAGACTGTTGCTGATGTCATAGACAGGAGTTGCCTGTTTTCATATCAACCTTTAACAGGATGGTGCGGGAGGTGGCTGGTCTACTACCGGCCTTAAACCGGATGGTACAGGAGGTGCCTGGTTTCGTACCGAACTTGAATGGGAGGTCTCTGGTCTCGTATCAACCTTAAACAGGTTGACACGGGAGATGCTTAGTCTTGTACCAACCTTAAACAGGCTGGTACGGGAGGTGCCTTCTCACCAGGTGCACATGGTGAGCCTGGCCTTTTCACTGTTACGGCTGGCTGACCTCTTTTCTGTTCTGTTCTCTTCCGTTTCTTGGCTCCGGTGTGTTTTTTTTCCTCTCACCCTTTTCTGCTTTCTTCCCGCCCTCCTGGAGAGGAGGAGCAATCAACACTCGGCCACGTGAAAACTCTGTTATGCGGAAAAACACTTTCACAACATTGCTTTGTTTCTCTTTCTCAAGCACATGCTCTCCTTCTCTCTCGCTGCCTCAGTTTCTTGTGCTCCCTCTGTTTTCCTCCTTCTGCCTATGTAGGTCACCATGACTCACTTCTCTACGCTTTAGAAGTCGGTAGATTCCTCCTCGCCCCATCAAGGTTCTCACTCCCGTGCAGTAGAAATGTGCCCGGCACTGCTGCGAGTGCACGGGACAGCAAAACCCGAACTGCCATTTTTTCTTGATACGCACTTCCACCGTTCCTTCCATTTCCGTCTCTATCTCTCTCTCTCTACCTGTTCATTAAAGCTGCTCCTCTACCTCCACCACCGCTACTGGTTTTAAATAGAAAGCTGTGTTTGTTGCAATGTGTTGCACACATGCCTGTCATTAGGTTCAGAGAGAGAGCGAGGAGAGGAGGTGCCCCCCATGGATGCTTTGGGACCTACCTCAGTGTTTCCACCAGCACTGTATGGTTAAGGCGGCCGCCTTAACAGCAGGCCCTGCCTTGACTACCAATGTATTAAAAAAATATATATATACATTATACATATATATATATTTAAATAAATTAATATTTTTTAATTATTATGCAATAACAAAGTGCAAAACTCGCCTGTTTGTCAGGGAGATGCATACAAAGTGTTAAGTCTCTCAGCGGAGCATGATTAGTTGGGTTTAAGTAATTTAATTCTGTCGAGTGACAGTGTTGATAGCCCAGTCGGCTCCAAACCAGGCCATGACAACCTGCTCTCTGGTACTGGAATAGCTTTGATTTAAGGCCAAAGTATACAACTCAGACTCCATAATCTGTAATCCAAGCAGACCCCCTACGCAGACCTTCGAGACTTCGAAGTTCTCCGTCACGATGTCGGATACGCAATGCATTTTGCCACCCGATCGATCTTATATGGTGACTAGTAACCATGTTATAGTGTTGTATATATACTTCCAAAGCTTTTCTAATCTTATTTGGTGTTTTATTGGTCCTTAATGTGCAATGTAAACTAGGTGCAAAGTAAATAAGGTGCAAAGTCAAACCGGGAAAAGTGATTCCGGAAATTATGTTGTTAGCGGACCAATCACAACCTTTGCCGTCTCTGTTGCCCCGACGGATAGTTCAAAAACATTTGATGCGCATGTAGAGCTACAAAGAGGATCTCCGACAGGGTCTCCGATGACGGAGAGGGCTCTTGGTGTCTACGTACAGCACTTTACGGAGTAATATAAACCAGCCTTCATCCCCTGTCCCTAAAGCCGGCTATGTAATCTCGAGATAACAAACATTATTTTCCCATGATAATGAATTAATAGTTCAGTGAGGTGGCAAGTCCAGTGCAGGGGGGTGCTGATGATTAAAATGTCTTGAGGAGCAAGAGCATGTTGATGAGCGCATCACATTTCTCTTCAGCCAAGGTTTGACGGCTGCTAAAAAAGCATTATTGCCGTGTTCCAATACCCGTACTTCCATGAGTATACTTAAAGGAAGTACACTATCTGCACTATCCGTACTCACTTGAGTACACTCATTTTTCAGATGTGAGTGCTGTTCCAAATCGAGTACTCTGTGGTGCACTTACCGGAAATGACGATCGCAACAGCCGCCGCTCGTCACCCGGCAAAAACATCCCGATTTGAAGTGTGGAATAAAGTACCCGTTGTGTTTAAACATCTTTTTAGTTGTGCAATATGGGTCTGTTAACGCAGCAAATGTGGAGAATGCGCCGACGTCGTTGACGTTACCTCCACCTCCTGACGGAGACAGACAATGCTAGGGGTAGGTGTTATTTAAACGTCATGTATGCTTTTTTGTCTATCAACGTAGCCCATACAACAGCAGCATTAGACCTGTCATTTAAGTTATAGTGGGGGTTTAATTTTGTGATGAAGTTATTCAAGTTGTCACTTCGGTATCCATTATTTTTTCGAGTTGAGCGC